>JAAGVU020000032.1:7754409-7766406 GCA_011763525.2 Mormyrus iriodes
TCTATCTATCTATCTATCTATCTATCTATCTATCTATCTATCTAACTATCCATCCATCCGTCCGCCCACCTGCCCGCCTACCTTCCTACAGGGATGCCAACTGTGGTCAGCTGGCTGGATTTTCAGTTCGAGACAATCAACTGATTGCTTTATGATTTTGCAAATTTGCAAAGGGGTGTCAGTGTAAACATGCATATTCTGATATGTTGAAGCTGCAATCTTATATTTAAAATTATGTATAAATTTTATAGTACATACACATTTTTATTTCTTAATTTCCATTCTGAAGGAAATGAAAGGGATGAAATTACAAAAGTACAGAAATGTAGTTTCTTGTAAGAGAGCGAGGGGGAAAAAGCACATGGTTTTCTTTTAAATTTTGGTTAGAATAAAAATAGGCTTTTTCCTGATAAAAAAAATCAATGGATACCATGGTGTGTGTGGGGAATAAAAAACCTAAATTTGTCATTCAGCTTCCCACACAGTCTTTGCGAGCTGTGCTGTGCTATTTGTCGAGGCTTAGGAATTAGGAACACCTGCATTAAATCAGACCACATAGGATTCTGTGTCCACTAACTTCAGCATACAAATACTTGAGTTTAGTAGTATAAACCAACTCAAATTTATTACTGGCTCTCTGACGGATGCCAAAAATGAGTCAATGACATCAGTCAGTCAGCCCATAAAGCATAAATCAATTGTAACTCAGGAACGTAGGGTACAAGCTGAAATGTAAAACGTATCCCACTGGCTCAGACATTGATCTTGCAAGTCATGGTAATTACAAAAACACTACTGGCCAGAAGATCCAAAGACAAATAACAACCATGCAAAAGTATCTAATTGAATTGCCCAAAACATCGTAATTTTCCCCCATAAAAATCACATTAAATGCTCTTCTTGTTTCATAGGCCATTGGGGGGGTGGGGTAGAGTTGACATCTCACACATCCAGGTACGGGGGTTCAGATATCACCTCCTTCTCCCTGTGTGTGTAGAGTTCGCATCTTCTCCAAAAGTCATGGTTCAAATCCTGAGGCTGGCAGAATAATCACTGTTGTGCCCTAGAATTCCTTTACCCCAAAAACTGTGCCAGGGGTCTAAGAGAGATGCTTGACTCTTCACTCAGATCGAGCTTTGCTCTCAGTTGGGTTTCATGGAGAGCAAGAAGGGACACTTTAAAACCAAAGAAGAATCATAATTAGTTATACTCTGCAGGCAATTCAGAGGCACTGAGTGGCCTTTGGGAGGAAAACCGTGTGATGCAGGGTGCACATGTAAACTCCACAGACACTAAGCAGACATGGCAGGCAAACTCCCAACCTGGGAGATGTGAGGAAACAGTGTTCACCACCAGCCATCTTACTGCCTGAAAAATATGCAACATTTATTAAAAATTGATTCATTGTGTGTTCATGTTGTAGAAACGTCAAGCCTTCTGGCAATAACATTCAGGATTTCATAGCTCACTTTGAAGGAACCGAAATATTATATATTGTTTTTTTTTATCTACTTTACCAGGTATACTAACGTGATTTTCAGATAAAATATTTCAATTCAAGAAGATTGCTGGTAAATGAGATCCTTCATTTCTTGATTATACATTGACAGCCTAAAGCCAAATGCCAACACTATAAAAATTCTTTTATTGATGGTCAAGATAATAAAACTGGCCCTGTCCTGGGATTTTAGACACTACTGTGTCTAGAGTTTACAGAGAATAGTCCAATAAATACAACACATGTGGTCAGCTGTATTTCTCTTACTGAAAATGCCTTGTTAATGAGAGAATAGCTGGACTTGTTAAAGCTGACAGGAATACCACAAGTGCAAAAATAACAGCTCAGTACAAGAGTGGTGAATGGATCCTTTGAATGTGCAACTCGTCTATCCTTGCAGTGCTATGGTGCTGATACACAGGGCAACTTTTTGAGCAATGTTAAGTTAACCAACCACCAGGGGGGTGTTCCACAAAGCAGGATTTCTCAGTTAGCTGGGTTAACTTAAGCTAGAAGTCATGATTGTCCAATAGGAGTTTAATTAAGGAGATGTATTATTGAACAATCATGACTTCTAGCCTAAGTTAAGCCAGCTAATCAAGAAATCTTGCTTTGTGGAATGCTCTGGTGAGACAAAGGGTAATTATTCTGGATCCGGATGGTCACGAAAAGTTGCTCACTGCCAATCAAAGTTTTTCAAATAGAAATCAGTTGCCTTATATCAATGGGAAAAATGCCTGAGCAGCACTGATAATTTAAGGTGAATTATTTACAACCGTTACCATCACATATCAGTAATTTATGTTACTGAAAAAGAATCACGTACATCTGATTATTTCTTACCTCTGTATGTAAATAAGAGTTGGACAGTATTAATCAAGGTCTCCAATACTTCACCTTTATTCATCTGTATTCATTTACTCCTAACAATAAAGGCTGTTTTGTATTTATAAAATAAGTGCGTACAAACATCTTCCCTCTTACAGTTGTGTTAGCTATAATTAATACAGTGCTACTTATACTATGAATCAACATATAAATAACGGATTTTTTCTGTCTGTGAATGTGCAACTACTTTATTGTTTTATTATTAATAGAGATTACATTGAATGGTTGCTTTGTTATGTTTTTAATTTTGACCATTTGCAGTTGCAGTTGTTTGCAGTTCACGCATACAGTACGACTAACACAAATTTGATCAATATAACACACATTTTATATGCCCAAAATTTTATTCCTAACTTTTTAAGAACAGTTTTAATTTCAGATAAGCAATGAAATGCTGAAAATAAGAAAGAAATATATACTTTCTAGAGTAATTTGTTTATTTCAATCAGGCAAAATGTGATTTTCTGTGTGGTCTTGTTTTGGGTCTTCTTCCAGAAATTCATCAGAATGAAAATCAAACATGGCAGGTAATTTTTTTTCTTCTGTAAAATAAAGGTGAGCATTAATTTGGCTTTATTTGCTTAGCTGGAAGCATTTATTCCAAGAGAACAAAAAGAAAAGCTGACACGGATACCCAGCTCTCATCTTTCTGCACAGCAGAACCCCACTTGTCCTGGTCCAGTGATAGAGTGTTGGTATTACTGAGGTTAGGGATCTGGTTTATTTTAACGTATTATTTCGACGTGAAACAACGAAACAAAGGAAGCAAAAAGCTGAAAGACAAACTATGAGGTAAACCCAGAGGAAAGTGATTAATAACAATAATGCTTAATTTCTCTGCTTTGTCCTTGTGGCAAAAGCCATGCTGAAGACAGAAACCATCAGATTACTTAACGGGGTGTTGACGTGTGAGAAGGACGCCATGCTAAAAGAGGTTTCCAGTGCTCCATCATTCTCGCGCTTCGGAGGAGGTCCAAAAGGAGAAACTGCTGGTGTAAAATGCTTCAGACAAAATCCCAATAGCAGACACACAAACACACAATCATGTTACCAGTAAAGCTGCTTTGTTAATGCTTTGTTTTTTTTTCTTTTTTACGCAAATGTACATGTCTGCCTAATACACTATCAATACCTAATTTATGTTTTTGGAGCTATATATAATTAAAACGTGAATAAGCTAACCTTTGAATAACCTGGGCTTGTACTTAATACTCAAGCTCACATTACAAACTGAGACATGCCCAGCATCAAAGTCAGCCACCTTAAGATGCATGAGTGGCCACTACTTCAGTACTATCACACACACACACACGCACACACATACGTTTGCATTGATATCTTTGTGGGGACTGTCCATCCATTTCTATGGGCAAATCCCTAATCCCAACAATGACAGCCCTAACCCCTATCCAGTCCTAACCTTAACCATAACCATAAATAACCAAATTAAATACAAGACTTTTGGCATTTTTAGTTTTTTGATTGCAGTCACAGATTTTTATAAAGTTTTGTTTTTTCTTGTGGGGACTGAAAACATGGTCCCTACAATGCCAAAATAACAGGTTTTTATAATATTGTGGGGACAAAAATATAATAAACAAATAACTAAACAAACAAACAAACAAATAAATATGAAACATTTTACAGAAGTCCAGAGGACATGCCGCATCATTATTGTTTTCTTCCTGTTATCCTGATAACGAAGTTGTTACCTCAAGATCAAATTTTCTTGTGATCTCAAGAGAACAAATTTTTTTATCTCGTGATCTTGAAATCTCAAGAAATTGAACTTGTGATCACGAGATAAGTTGGTATCTATAGGTAACGACTAATTCCCCCCCTTGATCTCACGACAAGTTTAGTAACTTAGTTGGTTATACGTCATCATGGACCGATGCATTACATTTCACTTTGATCAGGGACTGTCACAAGCAAATATGGCGGTATGTCTGTCAGTGCTAGGCAATTATCATATTAGTATTCGTTAGTTGACAAAAAGAGAACAACTAAATCACAGCTTTGAATTTATTTTCCAATAAAAGGGATGGTTACAATGAGGCAACGTTGAGCTGTTAAAGCATTGTAACTTTTGATCCTTAATCGAGAGGACATAATTACAGACTGCTAGGTAATAATTACTACTCACTATATAGTTAATGGAAGTAATGGACAGACAATATATTTTGAGTAAGACTGATTATTAACCTTACTTATATGGTTCAGATAGGGAGTTAATTTGACAGCGTTGTCCTGTAAGCTGATGCTGTGGTGTGGACAGTGAAGCAATCAGTTACAGTAGTCATGTACGTCACCACATCAGGAAGGTAAAAAAAAAAAAGTTCTGCTACATGAAAAACACAAGTAAAATATTGCTATCTCAAGATCACAAGAAAAATAAGTCACAATATAAAAATAATGGGAAGAAGATGTAAAAATAAGGAGTGTCCTCTCTGGACTTCTGTAAAATTTAGATTTTATTTAATACTACTACTACTACTACTACTAATAATAATAATAATAATAATAATGATAATGATAATGGGGGTATTCCATGAAGCAGGATTTCTTGCTTAGCCGGATAACTTGTTGAATTTAAGGTAGTCTGGACTAAATGAACTTTGTCTTTGTTCCCTTACGTTTAACACAGACTACCTTAAATTTGTCAAGTTAACCAGCTAGTTAATAATATTATTATTATTATTATTATTATTAATAATAATAATAATAATAATAATAATAATAATAATAATGGATGAAGGTTTGTGATCACGACCGAGGCTCTGCCAGCATATTGACGTTTGCCTTCTTGGTCTCACTATTTAAATCTTGGCTAAAAACCTATTACTTGAACCCAGTCAACCATAAATAGAGTTGCTGTGGTGCTACTGTATATCCTGCTGTTTGGTCTTCAGTCAGTTCAGTCGCTTACCTATCAACATCAATACTGACCCAATGTGTCACTGCCCCCTTCACACCATGGCCAGATGTGCGGTACCCACGGTTACCATTAGCGGATTTCATGGCATGGAAATAGCAGACCACGGGCAAGGCAAATGGTCAGCAGCCAATGAAGAATAGATTTCTGAAAGGAGTGCTGACCTATTGACCTTCAAATTATGAAGTTTTGTTTCCTCTCCTTTGTTGCTCAGGCTTTTAAAAAATTGTAGAAAAAAATGTACACCATTGTTACGCTCAATTGTGGTATGTCAGCAAATGACAGTTATTTGTTTTTGTTTTTTTTCTTTGAGAATAAAAGATGGATGGCACCACATGGCGCTCCAGTCACACATCCATCCATCTATCCCTCGATTATAAACTACAGAGTGACTATTTTATTCTCCAAATTAGCGCTGAGCAAATAATTGAACTTAAATTTCAATTACGATTTTGGCTTCCAACGAATATCAAAACAAAATAATCAAAATAAAACTATTATTGTGCCACATTTCATTTTGCAATGCTGCTCCTGTTTTCTCATTTTACAAATCTAGCTCACCCCTTTCCAGCCCATTTTTATTTGCTTTTCAGTTGAATTATATTTAGTTTTTATATTTTTACATATTTTTATATATTATATTTTAGAGTTCAAGGAAATCCACTGTTAAAAAGATATGTTTTTTTTAAGTCAATGAGTAGTCACATTAAATAATCGTGATCTCAATATGGACCAGAATAACTGTGATTATTATTTTTACCATAATCGAGCATCCGTACTCCAAACTGCTCATGTTGTGTGATTATTGTGTGAGTGTTACTGGGGTCCTGTTGTGACCCCATTAACATTACACAGACATCAGGCTCACCACGACTGTACTATATATTTTGAATAAAGATAATATTACCTTAATATAACCTATAAAACAAAGCTGGATAAGTAGATACAGGGCATCTACATCTTGGCCTCATAATTCTTGCATTTAATTTGGTTTATTTTGGACTTATGTGACATGACAAAAAAACATTTTAAAAACTATATTGAGAGGAAGCACCTGGAGTGCATTTAAAACAGACATTATTATGCTTGTGTAATCCTTTATTGAGAAAAAGTAATGATATCTGTCAAGATTTAAGGGTCAGAGAAAAGACTTTATATATCACTGGCCAAGAGTCAACTCTGACATAGACCAGATGTACAATGAAATAATGTGAAATTATAAACTGATTAAAGAAAAAAATAAAGATATATAGGAGAAAAAAACTGACATGAAAAGTTTAATAAAGACTTTGATGACTGATGAAGGAACTAAAAGCAAAAAAAGTCTTATAAGATTAGTGTTAGCAGTGGTTTTCCAGTAAGAATGTTTTAACACTTAGGATATCAAAATCATCGGTGAGATGAGGGGTCAACAGTGAAGCGAAGCTGACAGATTTATCCAACAAGGAGGGCCCATCTTTTGCTAGATAAGCTCATGCTCACGGTCTGCTTTTCTACAACACAGACAAAGACACATTGACATCTCAGCTCACTTCCTTTCCTTGTTAATACTTCATGCATATCCTAAGCAGGGCTTTTAAACTATGAATGTGTCTGTTGGAAAACTTACCTGATGGAAACTTACCGAAGTCTCTTTTTTGCCAATAAACAGTTATGTAGTTCAGCCTGAGTTTTGAACAGTGACTCATTTAGAAAATTACTCAGGCCCTTACTTTACCTTCCACACTCGTTCAGTGATATGTTCTGTAATAAAGCATGCCTGTGTGGTTAATACATTGCATTACAACACAACCAACTTGCTTCCCAAAGAAAACAACATTGCATTTGAGACAGAAACCCTTTACACCACATTGCATATAAGAAAAAATGCACTAATTTCACATCATAGAAAAAATTGACAGCATTTAAAAATAAAATAGACTATCAAGCATATATTTTATTTGGTATAATTTTACTTTTCTCATCTACGTGTACCAATCTGTAAGCCATAATAGTACTACTTTACTAACTACATTTAAGCAAAAAATAACAAAACATCTAAAATGGTATCTGGAGTGGTCGGGTCTGGTACATTATTCATCTATCAATCAATTTTTATTTTTTTGAATCTTGATCCAGTTACAGATCCTACATGGTATTGCATAGTTCAGTGCAGAATTGTTATTATTATTATTATTATTATTATTGCTGACTGGCAGTCACACCTGAGTACTTTCAGGAGATGCAAATCCCTACAGTTTGAGCACGCTAAGAGCATAGCCAATCAGCATCCTCGCACTGACCCAGCTGTGGCTCTTTAAGCAGGTGATCATGGCGTATCTGTGTCGTTGCAGCTGTCCTCCGTGTCTGCACTCACGGATTACTGGTCACACCTCGTAAGCCTTTTGCCAACTAATCCCAGGTTTCTTCCCAGACACTTACCGGGAATCGATTAGCAGCGGGGGGTGTTACGGAGACAGAAACGCGACCTCCCTCACGAGTCTGCAGCCGCATCGCGGCAGGTATAAATGGCTGGCGGATGTGCAGACTGCGAGGCAATAAGATTTATGCAGGAACCTTTCATCTTTAAGCAGAGTTTGAGAATATGTCTATACAGCCCATTTTTCTAATGGCAGCCATAATTACATCTGTCTAAGATGTTTGAAATCAAGAATAATCATATATTCAAAAAGGTGTCAGCTGACACTTCAATATTGCTGGAAATAGATACTGGCAGTGACACGCTGATATATTTGAGGGACATCGATTCATTAACTTTGGCTAAACTTCATTTTTTCCATTATTTGGTTTATGATTCTTCTGCAATTTTAAAATTTCTTTCGCTGACATGTGGTGGAAGTATCTAACAATGCTACACCCTGCTATTAGATTAATAACATATTTAAAAGTACAATGTATCCAAGCAACAACCTGAATTCTGCCGCTAAAATGTTCAAAATTAGGACAAATTGATAAATTTTGCACCTTCAAGCTCTCTTGGACTCTGTTGATTTATTAAATTATCTTACCTACTCAGACGCCAAACAAAGGAACTCAGTGTTCGTGTGGTATAGTAGCATTTGTTTTAATGCTGTAGGCACACTCCACCAGGGCTCTGGGTTTGAATCCTGCCCCTGACTCTGTTCGTGTATCTGTGCTTTGCTCGTGGGGGATTCCTCTGGCAGACTAAGAAGATGTGGTTGGCTGAATTGCTATCTACCCATTGTGTGTGTGCCCTGTGATTGGCTGGTATCCCAATCAGGTTGTGCTTTGTACTGGCTAAGCAGTTATGCAAGGCTGATACAGTAACTTCACTGGTCTCTTTCACCTGTACCACCAAAGCAAATGACAGGGGTGCTGTTGCATCCCTGAGAAGTGTCCAGTCAAAGTCAGTTACTGTTTTCTTGATATCCACAGAGCGAAACCTGAAATATGTAGACTTAAGAATAATGGGATCAGATTTCTTTTGTGTACCACATGAAAAAATACCCTTATCATTAAGCATTTCAGCTTGCCTTTTAGCTTATGATAAGAGCAGTTATGACTTCCAGATGCTCCCCCCTCCCCACCCCCCATCCCGAGCCGCATGATTTCTGACAAGGGAGTAAGTCTAATAAATCGAGACAGCACGAGTGAGCCCGAAGATGCGGAATAATATTAGTACGTCTTCCTAATTCTGGGGCCCAGCAGGATCCAAGTAGCCATGTTGTAATCCACCCCAGGTTTCTCTGTCAAATAGAATTACTGGGGGCAAAATGCACTGGCTGCAGACCACCCTCCCAGACCCCCGGAGCTTATTTTACTTTTCTTTGGAGGGAAAGGTGATACCATACGTATGTGTCTGTTTTTATAGGTATAGATTCAAGATAAAAAGTTATAACTACACTTTCGTTTTTTTTTTGTATAAAAATATTTTAAAAGCCCACAATGTCTTTTTAATGGCTTTTCAATATGTAAAAAAAAAAACTCTGCAATTATACTAGCAGTCAGCAGCTAATAAACAAGAACTTCTAATTTATTAGATTCCGAGACTAGATCTTAACTGCCATTAATGATATTATTACATTTTTTTCCCCTGAGTAATTTTGTTGCCAGTTGCGCTTGAGTACGGCAGTCTGTGCTTGACATCGAGGCATCTACTGCTGGGAAGGGCATGAGGAGCTGAGTTCAAAGGCAGGTTCCTGGCGGAGCTCTGGAAAGAAAACACACATGGAAACAGCTGTTCCACATGCTCTTTGCATTATCTACTTAACATTAGGTGTTTGCATTAAGGGTACGTTACCTGTATAGTACATATGTAAGTGGGTAATACTCTCACTTAAACATCAAAGGTTACATATGGAATCTATTAGCTGCTATTTTCATTTATTCAGCGTGCTTGTATGTAACTTACACTGGTGTTCAGCTGTGGGGGTCTTGGGTGTTCTTATATATTGACTGAATATGTGTATGCTGGAGTTATCAGTGTGATATCTGAATAGGGAGGCGTGGTGGATCAGTGGTTAGCAGTTAGCAGTTTTTCACCTTGTGCTTCTAGATTTGCAACATGAAATCCAGTCAAGTATATGCAGTCAGTGTCGGTGTGGGTTTCCTTCTCGTACTTCGGTGTCCTCTCACAATTCGCCTTTCTGGAGAATCGATGCCTCTGAAACCATTAGCATGTGTTTGTGAACAAGCCTGCATGTGATTCACATGGTATGGCTTAGGTTAGCATGTATTTTGTGGTCTATTCTCTCTTGGAGAGGCTTTGGAGTACAGCAAACCTAATGGGATAAACAGTTACTAAAAATAGATGTGTACACACTGGAGCAATACAATATTCCCGCAAAATTCCCCACATGTTTCTTTTTAAAAAGTCAGGTCAAAATGCCAGCAAGCCGTCAAATGATCTGTTGAACATTATTTCACATTCTAAAGAACTGGGCAAGGTTTCAGACCAGAAAAAGCTCTGATATGAAGGAGTATAGAATAAAAGGTAGTTAGACTCATTTTCTATGAGCGATTTAAATATTTCAATGTTGTATTTAACCCATTTTCCACATCTACGCCACATTTAGTTTCTTGCATTAATTTCTCCGCTGAGTGATGTTTGGCATGGTTAGGGGGCACTGTTCTGTTGGAGGTGATAATGAACCTTCAATGCCATTTTCTGGAGGATGGTATGAGGACTAGCATGTGAATATGTATATATACAAGCATACACATACACATGGACCCATAACGCTAAAATCTCATGCATATTTATATTGTATTCGCCCAATTAATTTTATAACCAATGAGGAATAACATTTCATCTAAGAGTTTGACTCATGCACCATAGAGCTGAGACGACAATAAAATGACTTTGACTTTTGACTTGACATACAGTGCCAGTCAAAAGTTTGGACACACCGACCCATATAAAGGGTTATTTGTACCATTCACTACGTTTTTGAATAAAGACATCAAGACTATAAAATAACATACATGGATTATGTACCGTTCAAAAAAACTATTAAACAAAAAATAATAATGCTTTGTTGGGCGAGGGCAGCTCTGTGAGTTGGTAAGGTTTCCAGTTCAAATCCCATGGTTGGCAGAGTGATCCCACTACTGGGCCCTTCAGCAGGGCCCTTAACCCCACATTTCGAAGGGACTAACTGACCCTATTGTCTCCTCTACACCAGTTTCATGAGGTGGCCTCCTGAGATGCTTTGCTAACTGTCGTTAACGAGTTTCCACATATATGTCAAGCACTCACTGGCCGGTTCTTCTTAACTCACTGGTCAAACTCCTCCCAAACCCCCTCTACCGTTTTTAGATCAGGTGGCCAGGTCATGTGATGTGACACTATTACTCTGTTTTGTAGGAAGCTTGGCATGTCCAAACTTTTGACTGGTATTATACACATATGTAGAATTTAATATCCTATAATAATGAACTCCTGCATTTATTTTTCTCTCTCTCTCTCCCTCTCTCTCTCTTTCTCTCCAATTTCCGCCTTCGGAGATGTTCTCAGCTCCCACAGCCACTGTCCGCTTTCTGCCACTGTTTCTATGCCTCCCATAACCCATCCACACCCCCTCACCTTCCCTGGATGAAAAAGAACTTCTGCGCTAACACTTTTATTGGCTGTCTGAAGGGGGGAAACACAGACCTGCACATAAGGGATCATATTAACAGCAGAAATATATATACTGTCAATACTGTTTATGTAATCTATTTTCTCTTTTTATTACACAGATTTATCAAGAGGAAAAGATGCCGGGTGGGCAAGGGATGTAAAATGAAACCTGGATTTTGTTTTTAAAGAACCTAAGCAAGACCATGAGCAGATAAGAAAGCCTAATAACCGCTGAAGAGATTCATCATTTATACTAACCTGCTGCGATTTGGGTACAGTCGCATTCAGCCTGGGGCTGATTGGGTTTTATAGTGCTTCTCTGAAATGTATGGCTTGCCTGTAATTTATTGCCAATATGTGGATTCCACTGGGGTGAAGAACATCACTACATCAGCAGTGCAACCCAAGATTGCGAATATAAAATGTATGAGGCATGTGTGTGTGCTATGAATGGCTGTATGCTGCTTCAACAAAATAATCATTTTCAACCTTTAAGAAACAAAAACCGAATGAGTGGTATCTATCTATCTATCTATCTATCTATCTATCTATCTATCTATTTATCTATCTATCCCTTCATTTTTGGCTTGACTT
>JAAGVU020000032.1:7793137-7803740 GCA_011763525.2 Mormyrus iriodes
TCTCTCTCTCTCTCTCTCTCTCTCTCTCTCTCTATATATATATATATATATATATATATATATATATGTAATAACTGCAGACAACAATATGGATATATGAATGGCTGTTCAGCTGTAAGAAACACAATGGAGTAGTTAAACAACTACTAATCTATTGTGGCAGGATAGGGATTAATCACTTCACTCTAAACCAAAGAGACCATGTCCGACCAAACCACTGGAAGCCGATGAAGAAATAAAAACCAATAATGAGAAAAAAATACTTGGAGGCCAGTGGTAATATATGAAGTAAGCACGGTGTGTTTATTAATTACACATGGGACTGATTTTTTTTTACGCTGAGTTCATTTGAAACTTTTAAAAATGTTTTTAGGGAAATTTTGAGCAATGATTCTTACATTAATTTTAAGTGGTCTCCCACCAGAAGTATATTTTCAAGGGGACAAATACAGGGATTTAGAATTGAAGACTCCTACTGTTGATAATTTCAGATAAATTTTTCTCTTGTATATGATTTTTCTTACCCTTGCCCTATTTTGCATCTGTTGCACTCATTATATTTTGAGAGTTTAACTGCTCCTGAAATTCCCAAACTGACAAATTTTGTTTGTAGGACATTTGTTACACTGCTTTCTAAGTATCTTTTCAAAGAGCAAAATACCACAGAAACTTAATAATAAAACAAATGACGTACTACATTGCAAGCATAAGAGCACTTTATTTAAGGTGACTTAACAATTAATGCAAGGCTTAACTAATCCCTCAAGGAACAGATGAATGATATTCCTTGGACAACAAGGAACTGCTTTAGTATAAAGCAGCCTATTTTAATATTAGTATAACTAAGAAAATCCAGCAAATTGAATGTCCATTAAATTTTATATTTTTTTGTCTATTCTTTTTTGGATAAAAAGTATATTATTTCATTGTTCAGTCCTTGTACATCAAGAATGATATTTTTCACATAATACCAATTTCTCAAAGTTGTATTATGACATGACACTTCTCCAAACTCTCCAAACTGAAGTATGCCATGGTTCGGAAATTAGCAAGTATTTGCGTTACGTTCAATGAAAAAGAAAATGAAAAGTTAAATGACATGATACTTACTTAGTTGCCAGTACTAGGAAGCTATTATACATTTTTTAAACACAAACATTTATTGTTCACCTCACAATGTTTTCTGCAATGCATTTTTTTCTAAAGAAATGCTTTGATGTACTTCTACAAAAGAAAGATAATACAGAACTACATTTGTAAAAAATGTCCTTTAATCTCCAAGAATCTTCAAATAGGCTGAACGTGCTTTTAGAGTCAAGTTTATGCTTTAGATATTTTAATTGTTGACCCCCATGGCACCAAAGAAAACACAATTAAAATCAGTTCTTAAACTACAGCCAGGCATGAAAAAGGAATTTGTAGCCTGGCAGCATACAGGCATGGTATTTGCCAGCAATACACAAGCACTGTCATTAATTGGCTGCACAAGTGAAGGTTGAGAGGAGAGAAGAGGGCCTTGATGTCGGTACAAGGAGCAAGCTAATATAGCCTGTGGGACAGAATTGCTATCAGGGTACTTCACAGGGAGAGGGACATATAATTCTGGGATGGTAATGCACTGTAATAAGATAAGAGATATGAATGACGTTGACAGAGCGAGCAACTTTGCCATCCCTTAACCTTTCATTTTGGCGTGTACTAAGCCATTACCTGACCCTATGATAGTGTTTTAACGCGACATGTGGAAAATTATAACAGTTTTAATGTATGAGAGAGAAAGATGTTGAGGATCTGTCTATCAAGATGGACAAATTCTTTTTAAAGGGATTCCCGAAAACAGAATTCATTGAGATAATATCAAGTATTTTACAAATAATTCTAAACACAGTGAATAAAGAAAAAACATATGTAGATACAACTTTTTTTTCCTTCCAATTTTCACCATAATTTGGTTATTTCCAGTTCTATATCAGACTCAGCTGTTTGCAATACCTCCCATGTCTACTCAGAGGCCTAGAAACACACTCCTCCACTGCTCTGGGACACTCCCTGTTAAGGCCCCTGTCCTTCCTAACTTCCTAAGTCAAACAGCACTCTGAAGATGGCGGAAGGTACAATCAGTGGAGCAGTATTCCTCTGACAGCAGGAAATACTTATGCTGAAACCAGTCTAGATGTCCTGGTGAACGACAGTCATCTCTCTCTAAGCAGGTGTTGAACTTCTGGTCCAATGTGAATGCTTGTTGAATATTAACTGTATCGGGAAATTTCAAAGCACTACATGGGGCTATGCATGACAACAATTTAAAATATAATGTTGTGAAATGATGTGCCACAATGAATAGACTGATTTTATAGGTATCTTCTATTTTATTTATTGCTACAAGATCTGTTAAAATTAACAGCCAATTAAGTCTCTAGTTCAAAATTTCACTATGTGTATGCCAAATCAATGCAACAAGCATCGTTTTTTTTCAACTATTATTTTTATCAAGGTGTTAATATTTTCAATGCCGATAAACGGGATAAAATTTACCATTCACCTCTTAATAAGAGATTTATTTGCAGAAATGATTATTTAGCGAAGACTGCATGGACAATACACGTCAAGGGTAACTTTGAAATTCCCTATTGCATGATGTCTGTTATTGCCAGATGGGATAAAAAGGGCACTGTTTAACAAATTAATATGGCTGGGAAAGATTTCTCTTGTTTAAAAACATCTGCAGCTAAATGTATCTCCTGCTGGGGGTCTACTGGTATGGGAGTAACCCCAACAGACCTTCACCTTCGCTGATTAGGGATTCTAGTGTCAACACTCTTGGTTAGGGTTAAATGGAACTGTACATCATCTCTGATGAATTCCAGGACATAAGTAAACTTCACCTAGAGTTATAAACACAGGCCTTTGGGAATTTCTAGCAAAGGTTCAAAGAGTTTCCGGCCTAAAGTGATGTTGTGCTGAAAAAAAAGAATTTTACAATAATGAACCATTTAGACAACTCATTGGGATTCACTTGAGGCTTCCAAGAGCTCCATGCATCAACCATTGTTAATATTCAGTTTCACACATCTACATATCATGACAATAATATGTACAATAATAAATAGTATATTTCCACACTACAAACTATAGAATGCATGAAGGCATACAAAGAAAATTGCTATTACATGTGCAATTATATATAACAACATGAGCAATGATATGGTTTAACTTATAAATGAAAATTTCTTTGAAGTTGTACCTTATGGATATAATTACCCACAGAAAGAAAAATAAGAGTCCCTTTTAGATTGTTCCATGTCTTCAGGAAGATACAAGTTCATAAGTTGGGCAGCGTAATGCAAGTTTACCGAATGAAAAAACCCCTGCCACAGTATGAATGTCTGACCTGAAATTATACGATGCTGTTTAAGTAGTATGGGAGTTGTTTGGAATGGGGGTAAATTAAAGTGTCATAATGCATTGCATACTCAGATTCACATGTCCAATAACAGATTGGGTTATTTGACAGTAGACTCGGGATAGTTTTTCTATCCATGTTCGGGCTAGATGTTTGTGATTTGCCTTCACTATAGCCTCTGCATGTACTATACTATAAGCACATAGGCTTTCAAAGATATTTACTGGATTTAATTAAATGACGCTTAAACAATACAGTTTGACCAGTTTTAAAACCCATATTTTGTTTTGTTCATTCATGACACTCAAATAAAACTATAATTACTTAGCTTAGTATTCGTCACTCGTAAAATTTAACATTATGTAAATATCACACTAAAATGAAGCTCATCACTAAAACTGTGGATATTTTTATATGCGTCTTTTATTTGAGGGCAAGAGAATAAGTATTCATATGTACTTTTGGTTTCCTTATCAATACGAATACTCAAATACATTTCACGGTATTCAGAAATGCCAAAAGATGTCAAATCAGGGCTAAAAATTGACCCAGTATTTCAAATTAATTACTTTAGTAAGAAGAAAGCGGGCACACATAGTACTAACCCACAGATTAAAAGATAGCCAGTAAACACTCATGCAGGGTTTTCCTTCTGCAATTCCAGCCGGCTTTAAGCAAAAGAATATTGGGCCTGTTTCACAAAGGAGCATTTCTTGGTTAACCGGATATCTTGTCAGAGGTTCACCAGTTTAAATAGACTTTATCTTTGTTCTCTAACATTTAGCTTAGACTACCTTAAATCCGACACGTTCTGGCAAACCAAGAAATCCTGCTTCATAAAACAGGCCCAATCTCACAACTGATTTTGCACTTAATTCCAGTGGACAAAACATTGACTGAATCGTTTATAACTCCAAACATTCAAATCCAGCCATCATACATTCTAAGAGCCACAACCCATATTATATGCATATGACCAGTACAAATGTAGCTATAACTACACAAATAAACACAACTGAGTTATCTGGTGAGCACCTTCAACATTTTATACTTCACTTACTATGTTGAAAATTATTTTTGAATGTACGAATTAATTGGGAAAAACATTTTTTTAGCTGTAAACCGTATGCTATACAATATTGATGCACACAAAACCTATATTAAACAAAAACAATAACAATCAAGTAAACAAATACAGGTACACTTACCTGAAGGGAAACGGCAACGGGGCAAAGCAGGGATTATGGGTACTGAAGTCCTTTATAATACCATGCATCACCTCAGACTGTGGAAATGATGAAGAGGGGAGTGGAACTGCAAACCCAGGGTGGATTCGATGGGATACAATTGGGATATTCATTAACATTTTTGATGTTTTAGTAAATACATTGGAAAAGGTTTTTTGGTAACTTTCTATGAATGACATATCTATAGGAAATCTATAAACACATCATAATAAATTCAAAAAGAATTATAAACATAAATATTATGGATAATATATTATTAATAAAAAGGCATGACATATTATATCCGTGTTTATTGTGAATTATGAATGCTTTATGAGGCTCTCATCTATAATGCACAATAGAAGAGCGCTTCATTGGAGCTTATGAAGTGTTATAATCAGCACTATAATGCCTTATGACTGTCAATAGAAGATGCTGTAATGCTTAATTAGTTCATATACTGATTATTATAATGCATTATGTAGGTATCTATAATGCATTATGGATGATAGTTTCAAGTAAAGTGTAACCGTTTTTTTGTAAATATCATCGTAAAAACTATTGTGTTTTCATTTTTTTCGGGGAATCTTCCGGTTCGAGTTTCACTTACCAACATACTATCAAGAAAAACTAGGAAGGTACCTACAAAAAAATTCCCAAGGCTGCCTTCCTAGGAATTAACGGTAGTCATGCATATCATCTTGGAGAAATGTAGCTTTCACTTCTGTGTATTTAATCTACTTTTTATGTAATTCTGCTCTTTTACCTTTGACAATACACAACAAAGTCTTTCTAAATGAGCTGCTTATTCTACCACTGAAGACAAACGCACAAAGATAAACAGCATTTATTCACAATAATACAATAAATACCCCATTTTTCCCTCCTTTCGTCATTCATCTATTCTAAGAAATATTTTCAGGTTACCTGGTTATGGTCTCTCTGTATCCATAAAACTTTCCCTGCTGGGTTTTAAATGTGCACACGCAAAATGAGCACCTGCTACATTCTTCTGACGACTGTGGCTGAGTTTGTTTTGCTGGGCTACTGAGAGACTGAATGGATTTAGTATTGTAACAGGGCTATGCGGAGATGTACTCATCACTCATTTGGTATTATAAACAAATGTAAATGTTTGATAGCGCTGACATCCCCTCCAGGGTCTAACCTAGCCTTGTGCCCTGTGCTGTCTGGAATAGGCTCCAGGCCCCACCGTGATCCTGACCAGAATATGTGGTTAGAACAGTGTTTTAGGGAGCTGGGAGGGAGCAAAAATGTGAATTGTCTGGCAGGGAGCTGGGTGGGAGCAAAAAAGTGAACTGTCTGGGGGTCCCTAAGGAGCGGGTTGGGAAACATTGGGTTAGAAGACAGATGGTTGGATGTTTCCCCAGATCAGCTTAGACTGACCCTTCCTTGAGAGAGCAATATTAGTTCACCTTTTCAGATTTTTTTCCAAGATTTATAGTCATTCTATTAGTCAAAGAATAAACACCTGCTGCCCTGCATATTTTATGAATTGAAAATGTTGAATCAGTGCATTATATCTTTTTATTTGCAAAATATCAGGACAGGATTTTGTTTTGTGTATATTAAATGGTTACAAACAAACTTGGGGAGATTTACAAAACTCTCTTCTTTAAAACACCCCAAGTCAGACCATCCCGCCCGTGGCCATATGTTTTCCAGTACAGAACAGGAAACAGGCGACCACCAGGACCGGCAGGAAGCTTCTGACTGGATGGGTGAATCTGGAGCAAGGTTTGCAGGTGCAGGGGTCTGCTGGAGCCAGGGGATGAGAACCAGGATTCTGGAACCTTGAACAAAACTAACACAAAACCAGACATCTAGGAGACAAACACAAAACCACAACCCCAAAGATCAACTCCAGCAAACAGGAAAATGTAAACCAGTAAGGGAGACTTGGGCAGACCGTGGATCTGGAGGTTGAACTACAAGAAAGCAAAAATCACAAAGCCAGAGACAAGCCTCAGGTAACCAAGAAACGAGAATGAAGCTTGTGGCTCGGTTTCTATTTAAAAAAATGACATTCGTACTTCCTGAAATAATGACAAAAAGACCTTCGCTGTCATCGCTGAAGTAAACAACATTGCAACAGGGGTGTGACAAAAGCATTAATAACTATTTAATGCTACATGTAACATATTTAATACATTTTGAACTTAAATTGTATTTAATTGCATAATGATACGGAAATATATTTGACAACCATATTTCAAAGAGGAAGCATGATGTATTCACTTCAGTTCAGTTAAAATGTATTTATATAGTGCTTTTTACAATAATCATTGCCTCAATGCAGGTAAAAAAGTTACCAGGCCTAGTCACTAATGAGCAAACGTAGGGTGACAGTGGCAGGGGAAAACTCTCTTAAATAGTGACAGGAAGAAAATTTAATAGTAACCTAGACTCAAAGGGGAACCTATCCTCATTTGGGTGGCACCGGTACATTGAAAAAAATAAAGCCATACACATAACACAAACAAACAAAAAACACCCATAATAAATAAATAAAGTCCATAATAAATGCATCTACAGGATCTGCAATTCATGTATTGCTGTGCAGGATTAGATACATGGATATACAGTGCTTATCAGCTACGTTGTCTTCACCACGTCTAAAGACTGGACAGTAAACATCTTCTCTAAAACAGCTTTGCGTGGCTAATACCAGATCTCTAATGAAAAAGGTCTGAACCAACAGAGTCCTGTCCAATCACTGGTGTTTATATGCATTTTAATTGCGTGATTGATGCGAGCACTAATGCATGAAGCATGTGTCGGGCATGCATAGGACGTGAGGGATGGGCAATGCTTTTTAACCACGAAGGGTTATCCATTCATCAAGTCGATCCATGGCTTCTGTCCACCTCGGGTAAACATTCCAGTTTCACAGAAAGATCTCTGATAACAAGGGAGCCTGTCCCATGCATTTTGGCTTGCATAACAAAGGATAAAAAGAGATAAAAAAAGAATTCTGAATGTTTAATCGTTTGGTCTAGCATTCTAAACGGTGCATGGTAAGAATAGTTTCTAATCAGGTAGAATTACTGTTTTTCACTGGGGGTTTAAATCCTGTCATCTCTATATAATTGTTACTTTGTACTAAGCTCTACGATACTCATTTCTTTTATCGGCCAGCACCACACACCCTTACTCTGACTTTGTATGTGTTCTCCCTGTGTTTTACAGTTTCCTCCTGGAACATTGATTCCCTCCTACAGTCCACAATTCTGCCCTTACTTGAACTAGCATCAGCAAATGTCCTGTAAATGTGTGTGTATGTGTGTATGTGTGTGTGTGTGTTTGTGTGTGTGTGTGTGGATTAATTTTATATTACATTGTGCTGAGCAAATGTCCCCCACAATGTGATAAAAACCTGTTATTTTGACGTTGTGGGGACCTTTTTTCAGGTCCCCACAAATATCTGTGAATGCAATCAAAAAACTAAAAATGCCAAAAGTCTCATAATTTGTTTGACTATTTATGGTGAAGGTTATAGCTGGGTAGGGGTTAAGGTTGTCATGTCGGGATTAAAATTTTTCCCATAGGAGTGAATGGAGAGTCCCCAAAAATGTTTGTGTGTGAGTGTGTGTGAGTGTGTGTGTTAGTGTATGCCCTGCAATGGACTGGCATCCTCAACAATGCACCCTGGGACAGGCTCCAGGCCTATGTAACCTCACACATATTTAATTTATTGTTTGGTTCTTTGTTTGTACACAACAAACATTTAATTAAACAGTGCAATAATATATTCGTTCTATTCTGCCATAATTGCAAAATCCCTGACAAGTAGCAGCTTTAAACATTTTTTAATACGTTATTGTTATTATAAATAGATCCCTCAGAATCCATTGTGAGTCCTGGAGCTACATAATTACGAAATTATTCCACAATTTAGCACTTGATTGCATGTACTGTATTAATATTGCTTTTATAACTTTGACTTTTCAAGAAGTTGCAAAATCATATGCTGTTTGCCACCAGTGATTACCCTTGATTCCCTGTAAACACAGCTGTCAACAGGATGTAATGAATTTAAAATTAATGAAGAACCATTTTAAATACATTCAATTACAAATTTCAAATACACATTTAGAATTTTTTTTTTTATTTACAGATGCTTAGGAGAGTAAATAATGCACTGGTTTATGGGAAAGGTACACCAGTATGAAACTCATAATAAAACGATAAAATTTCACTCACAAACGAAACATTATGTGGATGTTCCTTAGACCCAGCATCGTATTGGGTCCCCTATGCAAGAAGACCATGTTAGAAGGAACATAGAAATTACCTTGGCATTGACCCATAGACGAGATTATTTATGGTTGAGTGATTAAAGTGTGTGGGGGGGTGTAATTCAGATCCATACAACTGGTGAGTTCGTCCTAAATCCCTCATTTTGGGGCACTCTGATCCTCCTGACCTGCCTTGTATTTAAGAGTGCCATAAATCCTTTATACTACATTTCTCCTTTTTTCTTCATCAGTCCACCTCCAAGATCTGTTATGTGTTACTGCATCGCATTAATCAACCCGTGACCCACTAACCACACTAACTGCTGATTGCGTTGTAGCCAAAGGTGGTCTCGTCTGTCCAAACACTTATGCCTTCTAGCATATTGGATAGAGGGGATAGCATTTCCTTCAAACAATGACCTGAAATACCCTGTAATAAAGAAATGTTTACTATCTACAGAGATTTTGCCAAGCTCTTAAACACTCCAGAGATCGTAACTGCTTAACTACTTTCATTCACTTCAAGCTTCTTTTCAAAGTGGGCTCCGTTGTGGAAATTACACAGAATGTAGTCATATTTTGTTGGTTTTAAATAGCACCATACCCATAACCAAAGTACTCTGCAGGGGATAGCTTTCCTGGGAATAATCTTCATCTTATTCGCCATTACCATCAAAGGATATAAAACATCAGGATTTCTTATCTTTCGGAGGTTATGCTGGAATGGTCGAACTGCCTGGCAAATTTGAAACAGGGCTATTGTACCGAAAGAAAAATTCACCACACAGAAAGTGTTAATGTGCAATATAAAAGGACGACTGGATCTGATTATATGATTTACGGCAAGAGAGATCACAGATGAGAGGGGTGTGTGGTCTACACCCGTCCGTTTGCCCCCAGCCTCTGCGGAGTTACCATGCGGATTTCTGCTCATTGTTAACTCACACCACCCAGAACACAGGAACCACAGTTCATACTGAAACACGTGTCAGGCCCTATGTGCAGCTTCAGATTAACGTCTTCACTTAGAAGAACAGGATACACAAATAGATAGATAGATAGATAGATATCTGACTGATTTCCAGTTTTCTTACTATGTTCAAATACAGAAGACTTCCAAAGGGGAAACAAGAAGTTCTGAGCCTGTGACTTCAACAGCTCGCCTTTGTTATGAATATTCAAGCTGATCTCACATAAACAGTTTACTGTTCAGGAAATTACATGGTTTACTGGAACACAATCCCATAAAATGCTCTCCGTTTAAACACTGGACTTGTCTCCCAATTTGTAAACGGCAAAATATAGTCATCAACATTGTTCTAATAAAGTCCCAATCTCTTGGATTCACCTCCCCCCCCACCCCCAAGTGCAAATAGGTCTCTGAAAAGATTATAGTTAAAGTTTGGCAAAGTCACTTCTAAAATGCAGCTTGCCGGGGAAGGATGAGAATGGAAAAACAGAGCTGGGGTAATTACTTATTCACTGACTTGTAAATGAATGAAATTTCACAGAGGAATTAAGGATGAGCTGGCAACACTGCTGAATGACTTTCTTTCTTTTTTTCTGGATTGTAATTAAGCAATTGTTAGTCCCAAAATTCTTAACTCAACCCCCCGCACATCACTCCCCCCCCCCCCCCCCCCCCCCCCCCCACCCCCCCCCCCGACCCCCCCCCCCCACCCCCCCCCCCCCCTCACACCTTTCCTCTTAGTCAC
>JAAGVU020000032.1:7803762-7814724 GCA_011763525.2 Mormyrus iriodes
TGACCTCACAAATGCTCTCCTGGAAGAATGGTCAAAAATTCCCATGAACACACTCCTAAACCTTGTGGAAAGCCTTCTTGAAGCCCCAAGAGTTGAAGCTGTTATAGCTGCAAAGGGTGGGCCAACTCCATATTAAAGCCTATGTATTTACAATGGGATGTCATTAAAGTTCATGTGTATGTAAAGGCAGGCGTCCCAATATTTTTGGTAATATAGCGTACATGGAATAATAGTAATGTAACTCAAAACATGAATATACAAGCATTCATGCTGATAACGTGGAGGGATGTGTCAAGCTTATAAATAAAGAAAAAAGACCTCAGCGTTATAATCCATTTAGGAAATCCCTCCTATTGTAAAATGTCTAGTACTACACAAGCTTAAGGTAGAAGAAAAGCATTAAAATGAGAAGAGCTAGCTATGGAGTTTCTGAACACTCTTTCAGAAAGAGAGTGGATCTTAATACTTAAATATAGACATACGCTTCAGAGCCAGAAGTGTTTTAACTTAGGATAAACATGCGATGGTGTAACTGCGATGGTTGTTATTGCTGTGCGAGCTCAAAGTGGTTATCTATACTTTCCTGTAACGCTGCTACATATACATTGTTACAGTAGCACATTCCACGTTTTGGAATGTGTTGGGCATGAGTAATGTAGAACAGGATGTCTAGCTCCAAGACCATATCCAGAACAGAGCTTTACTCATTCAGCACTCCAGAAAAGCTATGACTTTCTGTTTCATTTCCACTATCCTTACAACAGCATTTAGCACTGATAAGCTGCCAACTGTAATTGATCAATAATTTTATCAAATAAACAAACAAATAAATAAATAATGCATTTGTGAAACACTCAAAGGTTATTTTCACGCAAATTTGCTAGCTGCAGTTGGTATTAATGCCATGAAAACAACCAACAAGCTCTATTAGCTAATGCATTACAAATTAACACAGCAAATTATTCCATACATTTTGAATGTTAACATCCTGACAGGTCATGAACAGGTTCAGCATGTCGGAAATGATGGAGAAATCAAATCGTGGACCATTTTCTTCTTACAGTCCCAGGGTTTTTATTTTTGTGCATTGGGCTTGCTCTGGGATTCACTGAGATATGAATGTCTAACAGGCAGGATGTACCTTGAAGATATTATCCAGGATCTACAGCCTTCCTGAGATGGCACATTCTTTCAGAGTTTGCATAGAATCACAGAGGAATCGTCCACATGACAGTATTGTGTTAGACAGCAGGCTTTGCGTTAAGGAATTTTTAAATGACCAAAAAAAAACTTTCTAACAAATTGCTACAATAAAAACACCAGGATGTAATTACTCTTTTATTTGTTTGGACCCAGGCTTTGGGGTTCGTTTTGGTTTTTAGAGTCCCATGCCAGGTATGTTGGGTTCGCTGCCAAAAAAGTTTGAACACAATAAAATGTCATTAATTGACTCCCTCTCCCTGTCCCTACACCAGTTACCCTTGTGGGGTTCTCGCACTAAGGCAGGTGTTCCTCTGCTAGAAAATAGTAATAATCACTATAATTTCGTTGCTTGCCCAGGGCTTTTACACAAAGTAATTTTGCCCATTTATACAGATGAATATTTCATTAGAAAGCTACAGCTTCTTCTTTCAAGGGTGCCAAAGAAGGACCCACTGTGGTACCAGTAACCTTCAGCAGCTAATTAACATGTTGGGGTATGTGAACTTGACCTCAAACATATAATGTTGGCCATTCCTTTGCTTTCCAACCACTTAAAAGGGCTGAAAAAGAAACCGGCGATGTATCCTGATTTAAAAATGAGGTACAATAGGGACAATAAAGTGACAATTTATTTGATGTTTTACTTGCACTGAGATCTTGGTCTCTTTACATTCCTTTGGGGAAATTGCAGAAATTCCAAAAAGTACACTGAATATTGTTTAATTTATTCCCATTTATTAACAATAGACAAATTATCTCTACTGTGTGCAACTGTGGCATGAAAGGGTTATAGGTCCATTCCCTGCAAACTCTTAACTACAGAATTTCTCAAATTTGTACTTGATTCACTCATTAAATCTCAGCTATAGATGAATGTGTAAGAGTGCTCAGAAAATCACTGGATGAGGCCATTAGGCAAATACCACCTTATATCATTAAAAATAACTTCACTTCAGTTTCTTTTTAACTATTATTTTACAAATGTTTCAATTCTGAAATTTAATATTTAATGTAATAGTGATTATTTTTAAATAATCCATTTATTTATGTAAACCAAGTAGTACCATAAATTTTAACTAATGTAGCATTAGCCTAGTGATTTTTTTCTTTTACATTTAAATCATTCTAGAAACATTTTTAGGACATTTTACTTAAATATTATGAGATATTGTGTCTCTCTGTTTTATCTAATTAATAGAATCATTTATTTTATCCCTGAGAATTCTAGGATTGTTGATTCCCACAGACCGTATGTATACCCTTTTTAGGAACATCTCCACAGTAATTAAACAAATCCCAGTATAACAACATCTAGGTTAATGTATCTCTTACAAAACTACTGTTTCTGTTTTTGATACGGCATAAATATAATTTTTTTTCCTGAATAATTTCAATAACTGTGATTTTGACTGAGTGTCAATTGTTAATACATTTGCTTACAATCATGATCTGTTTTTTTTTACTTTAAATATAAATGTATCCATTGGTTCTAAAGGAGAAGAAAATTATTTTATTAATACATGAATGTGTTTTACACAAATGATAAACAAGGAAATTCTGAAAACAGGAAGTGACAGTGAATCCTGACTAATTAGTAGATGCATAGGTTCCACAAACAGAAGTTATGCATTAGAATTATGGTGTCCATCAAAGTCTTTCATGGCCTCCAAAGTTAGCAAGTGAAAGAAAGACAAATTCCAGACATTTAAAGGTGTGAAATATCTTCTAGTGAATGTAAACTCAGTGGCCAGTTTATTAGGTATAGCTATCCAGTACTGGGTAGGACTCTCTTTTGCTTCAAGAACTGTTTCAAGGGTAGATGAGCTGTTTAATGAGTCTGGCCAGCCTCCTCAAACCTCTCCCTTTAACAAGGTGTTTTCAGTCACAAATGTTAGTGACCAGCCCAGTTGCATTTTGGGTTGCTTGTTAGTTTGGCTCTATCTAAATAAAGAGGCTTCCATTCAGTGTGCTTTTTTATTGCAATTTCCTTTGCAAACTGGTTTTGCCTGTCGCTACTGTGCTTTTTTCCTTAGAGGTCTTAAGTGACAACTCTGAAAACTTCGTGTGCAATGGAGCTTCTGAATATTTCCAAGGAGGCCAAGAGTGGTCTGATGAGTTGGATGCAGGATGTTTCGCTGTTTCAGCTACTTGGGCATTACTTATATTTTAAGTTTACTGCATTAGCATGCAAAAGTGCCTAATAATCTGGCCACTGAATGTATATCTGTCTTAGAGTATTTGATACCTACGGTAGGGAGGCAAGTACAGGTCTATATTATTTTTGGGAATCCAGCCTAATAAATACTTAAGCAAACTGCATGAACTGAGTACTACAGAACAGGCAGACACAAGCAGAAAGAAGAACATTATTAATGTTCAGTAATTTGCCTGAAATAAAGTAGTTCACAGTATACCCAAAGAAAGACTTGCCTTTGAACAACCTGGGTGCAGTAAATTTTTGTTTAATATAGTTCAAATGTTAATAGTGTATTAGTATTAATTTGATGGTCAGTAAGCACTCAAGTAAGGCTACAAGATGCTTTTTTTCTGGGTTTCTTTTAATTACAAATTGGAGTACTAATGTCCAATTATATGACCAAACGTCGAATGAAAGAGTTATGCTTCATTAGAAAGACACATAAAAAGTAATGCAACCAAGGATATTATAACGTAATATAATTACTAATTTGAAAAACCAAAGAACAGATAAGAAAATATCAGAAATGTATTGTAAATATTATGCATTATGTTACAGTTATATATTAAGGCAGAGAGCAGGGACATGTGCATGTCATTCGTAACTATAAATACGTTTTCACATTAGATCATATTTTATGGGTGAACTCCATCATGTTACCAAATAATAAATAGTAGGTTATAATACCAGAATTAAAATTCTGAGATTTATGGGACTCCGTAGACATGAAGTGATGTAGAAATATGTTTTTATGAGTACCTGTGTTGTTTTACTTTCCAAATTTGACACCATATGGTGCACCATGCGGACCTTCCTGTTTAACCGATAGACCCTATAAAACAAACGTAAGGCCGTAAAAGTATGTGGCAGTCGGTGTAAGATGGCAAACAGTCAACCACAACAGGTCTGTGTTTTCAGCATCCTCGCTGGGTAAAAGTATAGCTATATAACTCATACCTAACACACACAACAGTGACTCCCAATGGGATGACTCCGATATGATGAATTTGACCACCTTTATCCAGGAATTCTGATTTTGTTTAAAAAGACAGCACCTCACATTTTAAGTTTTAAGTAGACTGTTATTGTACATACATTTTTTGCTTAAAATATTTTTACATCTGTGCATGTTAATAAAAATGCATTGTTTAATGTACCTGAGAGAATTGAATAGATTAAAAATTCCAGCTAACTCATGTAACAACGAACCCTGGTGGATTTTTTTTTTTTTTCTGAATAGCCAGAGATATATCGCCACATCCCTCCACATGCAAAGCTAATAACATAGCCTTGTACGAAATCAGCACAGCCTGCTTTCATCTTGATAATATGGCCAACAATGATAGAAAGCAGCTGCTGTGATCGCTTAGGAGAGGAATACAAGCGGACATGAAGAGTGTTTACACTTTCAAATGCTTTTTTTCCCCATTTGTTCAGTGTTTGATTCTTTAACTTCAGACTGTTGTTTATTTACTGCTTTGGATTTTGTTTTGGTTTCGTTTGCACCTTATGTGTCCTACAGATTTATATTGTGCTGAATATGAGTAAAATTTCGCATTATACAAATTACTCCAAGTCGATCTGAGATCAGTGCTTTTTGGATAAAGGTCACGTTTCTCAATCATTAAGAATAAATTACATTGCTTGATTTTTTTAGATTTAGGAAACCACATTTGTAATTTACCTTTTGAGAAGGAGTATTTTGATAAACTTGATCCATTAGGATAAAATAATATAATTACCAATCTGAAAAACCAAAGAACAGATAAGAAAAGATACACTGTACACTATACACTACACAATATACACTATACACTGTACATTATACACTGTATACTATACACTACACAATATACACTATACACTGTACACTATACACTGTACATTATACACTGTATACTATACACTACACAATATACACTATACACTGTACACTATACACTAAATGATTCATTCACATCACACCCATTCTCTCTCAGCTACACTGGTTACCGGTTCAGTCTCATATAAAATTCAAAATATTGCTTCTCACTTATAAAGCTCTGCATAACCTTGCTTATTACTACTTCAGTGACCTCTTGACTCCCTACTCACCCTCTCGCTCTCTCAGACCCTCTAATAATCATCTCTTGCCGTTCCACGAAATAGACTTTCCACCCTGGGCGGCAGGTCCTTCAGTACCGTGGCCCTCAAACTATGGAACTCTCTTACACAATCGCTCCGTGACTGTCCTTCTTTCTCTTCCTTTAAATCTGAATGAAATACATTTCTTTTCCTTGAACATTTCCCTGTCCCTTCCTCCTGTACTGATTACTGATTTTTTTTTAACTTATTTTTTTGTGTAAAGCGACCTTGGGATTGTGAAAGGCACTATATAAATAGAAATTATTCTTCTTCTTCTTCATTATTATCATCATGATTATTATTATTATTATTATTATTATTAATGATGGTAATAATAATAATAATATGATTGTTATTAACATTATGAATGTGTCCGCAAGATGATTCCTCCAGAAGCCTTATAAAAGGGATGTTTAGAAGTGAGTGTTTCCTATCAATTTTTATATATTTTATTTAAGTCTGAGTTTCACAAAAGGAAAAACTTATCACATTACTTATCACAACTTGAAACTAACTTAAAGGTCCTGTCCAAATAGCCAAAAAGTCCATATCAAATCACACTGCATTTCCAGTCAATTTCCAGTATTATTGTTACTTTTGTATTTTAACTACAAGTTGTAGGCATGATCATTCTTTTATGTCTGTTTACTACCTATAGAGCAATTACATCTTCTATTTGTATATTATTAATGCATTAAATGATCACTTTTGTAAATCTGTTATAGTTTTAACATTACACATATTTACTGAATGTGAGCCCAAAGCATTTTGGTTACTTAAAAACCCATTTAATATACCAGCTAAATAACAGATAAATGGTTCTCTGGTTTAGGTGCTGCGGTCTAGGCTAAAATGTAGTGAGAAATAAAATTCATTGATCATTTATTAATATCACATCAGGTTATTTGTCTTTGTGTACTGATTCAATGATAACATTCTATACATTTCACAGAGGGTTGCCTTTCATTGCTTAGGATATTATCAATATTTATCAAAGAAATACTTTTCATGATCACTGTGTTTAAAATGTTACTATTACTGTGACAGTATTATGAAAAATGATTTTAATTATTTTAAAATATATAATAAAGGAAATAGAAACAAAATAGGAAGAAAATAAATTCTATTGCCTTTGAAGTCTTGAAACATTTGCTAAGATGCTAATTTTGTGGATTCATATTTTATTGTACGACACCTTTGATTTACTAATCTCATTCGAAATACCTACTCTACCTTTAATACACCATTAAAATTAGCATGACTATATACAGCAATAACTAAGACTGAAAATGACCCTAAACAGATTTAACTGCAGAACAACAGGGTTGTTAAACAGGCCTGGAACAACCTCCATGTAATTAAACTTGTACACCACTCTAAGTAATCTGCTGAATCTAATGTCACCTGTTCTGGACCTTAAACAAATCTGCGACTGTCACTGATATGAACTGAGTTATACAGCCAAATGCTATTTAAACCGATTCCCTATGTTATTTTAAGGCACACAAATTCAAAATGCTTCACATTTCATCATTAATGTTTCCACAAATGAGAGGAATGTGAATAAATGAGGCAATTAATTAATCTATGACATAGAAACAAATGCTCTGCAATGACAGTCTGTCTCAAAAGAACCCACACTTGTGAATAGTTTATAACAATTACCACTACCTCTCAAAAAGACCAAATGTAATGATTTTTCAAAGAAAATTATGTTTAAAGCCCAGCTGACGTGCTGTATATTACGGCATAATTAGAAATTAAAACAGTTCCCTTGAATCTAAATAGAGGTTTCTCAAAAGTAGAGCCAAGTGGTTCTCATTATAGGAAGGAAATTGATTTTTAGGGGAGTGGTAGGCGTTAAAGGGAAAATATGAGTAAGGGGGGACAGAGAGGGGAGCAAAATATATAAAGAATGGCAACTTTTGACAGTCAACTGTACAGCAAGTTAATGCGACACCAACTGCACCTGCTTATTAACAAGCTATTGACAGGAATTTCATCTCCCAGTGACATTTCTTTGCAGTGATAATAAACACTGTGTCCAAAATGGGTGTATAACCAAAACAGTCTCAGAACATACTTCTATTAGGATTATTTTATAAACATACACAAGGCTTCCAACATATATAATCAGTTTCATTTACTATTTTCTTGGAAAACACAGTATACAGTCAAAGCAAAGACATGAATCATAAAAACTAGGTTAAAGTCAGGTGTCAGCCTATAATATGGAACGACTCCCCATGCCAATAGGGATGTATTCATGGGAATACAGTTCACATTAAAATTAAGGACAATATATAGGGTACAAGATGTGCTCAATAGCCTGGATTGACCTGATATGAAATAACAGGCTACACGATTGGCACTTTGGGGAGCTCCCTGGGGATTGAACATAATTATGGAATGAAGGGCCTGAGGCCAGATTAAATCCACTTTGAAACACCCACTAATCACAAATTACAAACCAAGCACTTATTCTGCTTCCCACTGAAACTGAACCAAAAAATATGAAAAAGGTTAGAAATCATGTCAAAGATTCTTTGTAATCTCTTCACGGAAGATCAAGGTCATATGGAAAGCTTGAATAGTGACACCTTCACATTTAGGCATAAAGGATATGTATGTCATCCTGTCTAATGTGTACCCCATCTCTATGCCCTGTACTGCCCAGGATAGCCTACAGGTCCCACTGTGCTGGTGACCACGATATGCATTTGGGAGATGGATGGATGGATGGATGGATGGATGGATGGATGGATGTGTATATTTGGCCATGTTGCATATTAGTTTTTAACTCAGAGAACCAAATATTCTGATCATTTCAAAGATTGAAATGAGTGAAAAGAGTGAAAAGAGTTGATTCTGTAAAGATGTCGACACATTTTATCCCCAAACTGAATACAAAATTCACATTCCAACTTGCAGCTGTATGTAGCTATACCTATATGTACAGACACAGGTAAAGTTTTTGCACTAAGAAGTATTTTACTGAAAGAATGACTAATACACAAAAAAGATAAATTCTGAAAAGTGGCACGATGACTTTTTGGACTCTGTGTGTGTGTGTGTGTGTGTTATAGTCCATAAGATCTGTTTTATCATTTTGGAAACATTTCCTTACAATTTTTTTTTAAACTCTCAGGTTCTTAAATGCAAAAAAATCACCAGATCAGAGTCAACACTAAACATATTTCGATAGCGATGCTTATAATGATCAAAGTGACAATTCAGTTCTTCTTTCGGATTATAGTGGTAACATATTAATTCACGCTCATTAAGAAGCATCAATTTAATTAATTTGGAAACAAGAGGAGGTACTCTCTTAATTTGATTAAGCCCAAATTAACTCTTAACACTGACAGCTGAGAATTAAGAAAGGCTGAAAAAGTTGAAATGGGTGAAGATATAATGTCTACATATTAGCATAAACCAGTCAACTGGTGCACAGGAATTTAATTTCAATTTAGTTTAGTTTATCTTTTTTTGTTCTTCCCTTCTATACTATCAAGTTCCTTCCCCGTGCCTTTTTAATGCACTCTCTTCATTCAAACCACAAGGGTGTCCAAGGTCCCCCAAGACCACGTCAGAGTGGCTTTGCATCTGTTTCCAATCTATTGCAATTAGCCTATTGGGCTTGGGAATGTTGCTCTCTGTATATAGAGCTTATTCTCTCTCTTTTCCTGTCCCTTTATCTTTTCCCTTTTCCCTGTCTAATCCCTGTGAGACTCCATTTTCAACGGTGTGATCGAAAAATTAGTACTCTCTCTAATATATCCTTTTATTTAGCTGGATGTAGTGTCCTCAATAATTTAAATACAGTAAATATTTTTCTTGATGATAAATGTATATTATAGTATAATGATAAATGTATAGTGATTTTACAGTAATTTTCAGTGATATGTGTAATATAAGTGATATAATCATTTATACATAACAGTAAATGAGATTATTTTCTTTTTTCTTAACAATGACCACTAGTGTCAAATTAAATTATTATTGTTATTATTATTATTATTAGTAGTAGTAGTCTCATCATCATCATCATTATTATTATTATTATTATTATCTAGGCATTTATGAAAGCAGCCAAAAGCAGCATGTTGTTTTTAGTTTTCCAGTAAGCCAGCACACATCTCAAGCTGGGGCCCCTGTTAAGTCCAGAACAGTCCATTCCTATTTGACCAGACTTTATGGTAACTGTTGTGGGATCGATGTAAAAAAAAAAATGTCTACATTCAGCATTTGCTGATATTACAAATTCAACATGCCACAATTTATAATTAGACATGGCAAGGGATAAAAATAGATAGCTTGATAAAAAGCTAAAACTGAAATACATATATATGTGAACTGTAAAACGTCTTAAATATCTATAATTGTAAATATCTACAATGTAACTAACAAGGAACTTAATGTCCACTCCACACATGAATCTTAACAGCACTTGTTTGGTTTTGAGGAAATGAGGGAGAAAGCCTTCACGTTCGGCTTTAAAAGTAATCCCATGTTCCGCTTGCTCATTAACTGAAGTGGTCTAAAAGAGGCCATTTCTGTATTTGGATAACATCAGTTGCACTCAGGGTAGGGAGTTTTTTATACAATCACATTTTATTTAGAATTAATTAGCAATCCACATAAAAACTGGGTTTCTTGCCAATGAAAACAATGAAAGGGGTGCCCATGGAGCAGTTGTAACTTCACAATTTGCAAACATGATTTCAAGGAAAAATTCATTATTTATCTAAAGCCTCCAGGCAAAGGATCTGCCCACAGCAGGGCTTGTTACATATCAGAATAAAATAAGGTCATTGCTGGGGTTATAGCTGCATAGTAAAATTATATACTCTGCCATGTACCTACCTCCAGCCTCTTAAATGAGTAAAACACAGACGTTATTAGAAAAATCCTTCCATAATATTTGTATATATACTTTTTTAATGAAAAATCAGATACAAATGTGCAAACGTTGCAAAAATCACCAGAAATGGGGCAAAATATACAGATTTTTGCCTGATTTTCACATCCATGTCAAAACAGACCCGTTCTGAATGCTGAACCATATCACTGTATACAAATTCTTTACCTACCACTAGTCTGAAGTGTACTGGGCCATTTTTTTCTACGCCCCAGCTTACTTGCAAAGTAAAATTCAAGATGCAAAATCTGTTGTTGAACAATTAAAATTCGTTTAAATGGTTTAGAGATTGTGGTATTTTTTTGTCATAAAAGCATGTGTTTCGGTAATGAATAAAAATCAGTTTCTTAGGAAATGAACGATAGCAAGACCCTTTCTACTGAACATTAAATACTGTTATAGGTTACATACATGTAGCAGAGTTTATGCAAAACACTTTATAACTTAATTAAACTTTAAATTAAGAGGAGAATATTGGTCTCCCGTATGCTCTGTGCTGCCTGGGAAAAACTCCAGC
>JAAGVU020000032.1:7814824-7826454 GCA_011763525.2 Mormyrus iriodes
ACTAGAATAAGCAGCTGGGAAATAGGTGGATGGATCAAGTTTGGGAAAAAGTGACAGATAAGGCAAGAGTCAATAATAAATATTACAGAACTGCATATGTTCTACAGAGATTTTTGACTTAGTAGGGATTATGGATATGCAAGGCATTTTGCTTTGTATTTGTGCAATTTTCTTGTTCCTGATGGAAATTGATCTCTCCCTTTTTAACAACGTCTGCTGTCTCAAATCCTCAGAAAAGAATGTACATAGCAGTGACGTTTGTCAGATGGATTTGTCAGACGGAAATATTACAGACAGAAGTCATTTAAATTTATCAAAATACTCCTGCAGGGGGAATGGTTTATACATCATTATTATTACGGGTGTTAAAGGGGAGACTGCTGTTACACCCACATTTTTATGCACTAAATGGTTATACCGTTGGTTCAGTAGGTTGGCATGTAGTATTGTCATTTGGGGCCACCAGTTTTGAGGGTCTAACTCTGGCTCCCTGCCCTGTGTGCCTGGACATTTTCCCCATGATTGCATGGGATCCTATGTGATTATAAGAGATTCGTAACTTCTGCAACCCAAAGCCAGCAGTAAGGCTAACCGGTGTCTCTGCTCATATTGTATGTGTGTGTGTGTGTGTCTGTGTGTGTGTGTGTGGTCCAGGTATACATTGCATTGTGGGGACCAAATGTCCCCACAATATGTAAAAAACCTGTCATTTTAATGTTTTGGGGACCATTTTGTTCTGTCCCCACAATGGGAAACTCAGTTTTATAAAAATCTGTGACTGCAATGAAAAACTTAAAATGCCAAAAGTCTTGTATTTTGTTTGGTTACTTATGGTTAAGGTTAGGGTTCGGTAGGGGTTAAGGTTGTCATTGTTGGGATTAAGGTTATGCCCATAGAAATGAATGGACAATCCCACAGAAAGATATGAGTACAAGTCTGTGTGTGTGTGTGTGTGTGTATGTGTGTGATGTTCAGCTGGACTGATATCCCATTTAGGTGTTTCTCCAGCCTTGTACGCAGACTCCAGTCCACGTACCACACTCTGCTGGATAACAGGAGCATATGCAAACTCCACCAACACATGGCAGGGGTAACATTTGAACCTCCAGATTTGCAGGTTTGCGTCAGACAGTCCCAAATTTCCGTTCACTAATTCCATATTGTGATCCCAGGTGACAAGGACTGTATTATAGATACCAACTCAAGGCAAACTTAAAGCTGACTGTTGCTTTCACAACTCAGTTTTAAACCAGAAAAATCTTTCTTAATCGTGGGTAGACAGGATTGCATTATGCAATATATGAAGATAGTTGAAAGTCAGGAGCAGATGACAAAACACATATTATAACTTTGCAAGGACAACATTGCATAACACTGAGTACTGTTTTCCTCACTGAAAGTTTTGTAAGTACTTCCTATTTAAACTTATTTATTACTTTGTGGCTGTTTAGAAAGACATCATTGCAACACACATTGCAGGAAAGGAAATATACTCACCAACTTTGGCTAATGAAATTAGAACGTTTGCAAAAACCCCCAGTATTTTGTTAGTGTTTCCCATAATCCCCAGCCATTTTACTTGCTCCGTAAAGCTGAACCACTTTTGCAAACCAAAAAACCAGCAGTCAAAACTCAAAAGCAAAACAGTCATTAGTGAGACTCACAGTGGTTTGAGGGCGTAAGCAATCAGTAAGGCTGCGCACTGACTGTCCTTTCAAGTCACTGTTCTATCTGTACTCCTAAAATATTTTGTTACATTGACACGTTAAGTATTTGTGAACAAAGAAGGAAAATGTTTACAGCACTAAACCTGAGAGGTAGTGCTCTACATCCAATTGATCCAGTGTAAGGAAACACATAGAATGCTTACATTTTTGATGAACTGTTAACTGATGAAAGAACAGCTTCAGCATTTTGAAGCAACTGGATATACCCTGGAACCCTGACTGGGATAAACAGCTAGAAGATGGATGGATGGATGGATGGATGGATGGATGATTAAAAAAGCATTAATCTCAACATATCTAATTCATGGCATATACAATATATCTGCATTATGAAGAGTGGTTTTCATGCTATATCAGCATTCTTTAGATACCATTGAACATCATATCTCTTAAGAGTGTTTACCATAAGAAATTATGTTAACCAAGCTGCAATGTCTGTTATTCAAGCTTTCAGTTTCTGGTAGGTTACATTTGGTAGATATATATATATATATATATATGCCATTGGAACAGTTGTATAAGTTAGCACTCAACTTGCTAATATTATCCCTAAGGGTCAGTATATATAGGCTGGAGGGCAGCAGACTGAATACTAATATCAATGACAACTGAACACTGAGTAACAGTGGGATACATATGATAAAACGCACAGCCCTGAACCGGCAGAGTACTTGTCAATTTATAACAGAGACATTCCCTACTCTGTCATTAAGAATATGGAGATCTATATTATTAGGATGCATAGCCCACAACCTGCAGAGTACCTGTTCACTTAGAACAGAGAGGTTTCCAACATGTATCAACATATATCTATGGTTTAATATAGATATGACAGAAATTCTTTGTCTTCAACAAATGAAAAGTTCAGAATGACAGCTGTGTAATGTTCTTTTCATTCTCGCAGGTCACATACGAATATGTGCAGGTGAGTTTCCCAGTAAAACATACTTTTTATTGCTGTGCCAACTCAGTGTAAAGTTAAAGGAATGATGTTTATAAGCTGAAGTTTTACAGACCATAGTAAAATATTTTTGCTGATGTGTCTGAATGAATGTGTCCATGTGTCTCTTTGATGATTTTCAGCACGACGGAGTTTGTTCTACTTGTAACACAGTTACTTGACTCATCTGCCAAAACTGAACAAGTTCAGTTTTCTAAGAAATTGTATGTGAAAAACAGGAAGCTTGACAAAGTGACAAACTGGGGATATTTGAGTCAGCTAGCACACCATATTTTTGACATCATGTCTTCTGAGACACCAGTGCTGAGCTGTACTGATATCTGTTTATTGGAGGAAAGAGTTTATCTCTAATACATCTGTATATTGAAAGTTTTATCTCTTAAAAGCATTTCCTTAAACTCCCATTACAGCGATACCAGTTTATAAATACACTTATGATTGAATTTAGATGAACATTAGACGATTTTAGGTACTTCAGCTTAATTCTTCCGAAAGACACAAAAGTTCAGAGCTCTTTCTAGTATATTTGAATAACCTAGGTTAGGAATATTCCCAATGCTAGACAGGCCTACATTTTACAGGGGACGTTACCCTTTTTCTTTAAGGAAAATAAAGTAAAACAGTCTGTTTTCTGAGTGACATTGACTACTCTCTCTGTAAACATTATCCCTACCCTACAGAAGGCTCATAACCTTGAGACTGTGCAGAGTTCTGTTTTAATGCTGTCTGAGGCATTTCACACTGACTTTACCTATTAATGACGTACTGCCTGCAGTCCATCAACAGCTGTTTTGAATGTGACCTGCATGTTTCAGTTGTTTATACTGAATTTTGCCAGATTTCTCAGACAATTAAAAAGATTGTCATTTTATTAGCTCACCCAGGTCCCAATAAGTAGCTTGGTCTAATGAAAAATTATTACATTTATAAATGGTTTTAACATTAGGTTGTTCTTCAATATAAAGACAAGCCTTTTTTCTCCTCTGAATTTCCCAAAACTTCTAACAGGACATATATAACAATTGGCTTTAATGAGATGGTAATGCTGAGAAGATTGAATTTGATATCTCATTTACCCGATCTCTTTGACATCCTTTACTTGAGGCCTTTGCCTCTTTTTAAATGTAGAATAAATCTGTCTACTCCGTTTGATATTTTTCTTGCATGAATGCTTTTGTTTTCCTGCTTCTGCCTCCCACCAAGTTACCTCAGCAGAAGACTGTTAACACCCTGAAGGCATAAAACCTTTATTTCTGAAAAGACAGCCTAAAGTGCAGATAAAAATCCATGCTGTCAAAAATAACAGCAATGAGTCAGCAAGTACAGGTGAGACCAGTTAATCTTCATTAAAATGAAGTACGTTTTAATACTGATGATTTACAAATCCTTGACAACTGTTTTGAAATGTTCATTCAAATAGGTTCAATAAAGTACAGTGATCCCTCGCTATATCGCGCTTCGACATTTGTGGCTTCACTGTATCACGGATTTTATATGAAAGCATATCTAAATATATATAGCGGATTTTTCGCCGGTTCGTGGATTTCTGCGGACTATGGGTCTTTTTATTTCTGGTACATGCTTCCTCAGTTGGTTTGCCCTGCTGATTTCATACACGGGACGCTATTGGCGGATGTCTGAGAAGCTACCCAATCAGAGCACGCGGTTACGTATCCTGGGTAGATATACGATACGTATATTTGTGCGTAGTATATAAACAGTGCGTTTACATACATCATTTCAATGAAACTTACCTAATATCTAAGAGAATATAAAGGGTTTATAAGGGCTTAAAATATACAAAAATAACCATATAAAAATATGGTTTTTACTTCGCGGATTTTCACCTTTCCCGGGGGGTTCTGGAACGCAACCCCCACGATAGACGAGGGATCACTGTAATTTTATGTAAAAAACCCAAATAATCCGATTGGATAGATAGATAGATCTTTGAACTGTGTCAAGGAAATTGTCATAGACCATCCACACATTCTTATGCAAACAAGTAACTTATGGCATAAGCAGAATTCTATTACTTTTCAATGACATTAAAATTTATACATATTAATGCATGTCTGTTCAAATAATTTAATATTGTTGCTGAAAAATTCAGTTCAATTTCAGTGGTTAAAATGAATAAAAACTTAATAAACTGGACAGCAGTGGGATATTAGTGATGCTTTGTTTTAGGAACCACCAGCGATAATTTGCACAGGAATAATGAGGCTGAATTAAAAAAAAAACAAAAGAATAAAAGACCCTTACGTTCAATCTTGCTGACAAATAAAGATATGAAAACTATTCTTTTTTTTAGGATTAAGCACACCTTTACATTTCGCTAAATACTACAGATTTCTTTTTAAACAGACTATGGCTTTGTGAAATACTAATCTTCTTCTAGCCAATTGTAATAAAAGTAGTGGAGAGCCTTACGTTACAAGGCACAGTTTTTATTTTTTATTTTGGATAACATACGTTGTATAACTTCATAAATCCACCACCTAGCTGTGTTCCAGTGCAGATATTAAAGCATAGACTGTATCCATATGTCGATAGAGCTGAATTAGACAGATCCATCACTATGGATGTAAATAATAGCTAGCTTGAGGTCAATGGTCGTCACTACGGCCACTCCTCTAGATCCCAGGTTCCCTCTTGCTGTGTAATCATCCCCATCTGTAGTTTGCGGGGCATGTGCCATTGGACATCACAGACGGAGGCCACTTGAAAGAATATCAGTGTTTATCAGCAATCAGGGACATAAATTCAGCACAGGGGAATAATCTGTTCCAGCTTTTTGCACATGACACGTAAGGGAGGTCAGGATGTTATTAGTGTGGGTCATGGGCTATCAGATGTTAAATATATTCCCTCCCGAGCCCATCCCAGAACAGAGAAGCGTACTTTCTAAACAATAGCTTTGAACCCCTGACCAACAATGAACATAGACCGGAACATTCAATGACAAAAATAACTTAATTACCTACATTTATTTATTTATCAGATGCTTTTGTTAAGTGCAGTCACTGCTGGAGGAGAAGCTAAGTCTAAGTGCAAAACAGAACAAGACCATCCATAAGTGCCAAGTGGCACAATTTCAATGGAACGGTTCACAACGGATACAGGGAGCTGGGGAGGATCAGCAGTGTGATGAAATTAGTGCAGGTGAAATGTAGGTCTTGAATGTGCAGACCAGATGTAGCTGAGCAGCTCATTCCAAAATTTGCCAGGAATCGTCAACGTCTTCCCAAATCAATTTGTTTAGTAAACAGGATACAATTAAATCAGAATTCCCAACCATGATGTCATTATTTTGAAGAAATTAAAGAAGAACATGGACAAGTGTGAATGGGCATAACAAGAGTATTACATGTAGAAGCTGCCTTTAGAATGAATCGAGATCCTTTGAAGTGGGACTAGGGACAGTGACTGAACTTGTTGCCTTTGGTGCATGCACATTTAAAACACTGCAGACTGGAATTTGTAAAATGGGGATGATTGAAAGTTAGTAATGTTAAATAGTGTTGAATAGCTTACTCCATTTCAGTATGCTGCCGTAACTAATACTGTCTCGAAAAACAACCAGCAATTCATACTTGAATTCCAGTATTTTGACTGATTATAAATGCTGCTAATTGCAAAGCATATTAATAATGGTGCACTTGAGATAGGGCTCAAGATGACTTTTTTATTTTTATTCTAAGTCTTGTAGAAACCCAGAAGCACAGCAAAAAAAAGAGAAAAAAAAAAACACTGTTGGAAATGATTGAAGTTATCGGAGTAATTTTAGTTACTGTTTCCTCCTGTGATTTCCTGTTCATATTATTGCCCATATTTTTTCCCCTATGAAATCAGTCACCAGCCAATGCATCGCTACCTCTCTTTCAGATTCTTTTTTTTATTATTATTTGGCATCTGCTTTACAGGAAAGACGGACATTTAGCCTCCAAAGATGCCAGGAACTATAATAAAGATGAAAGAAAGCATTGTTTTATTTGTTATCAGTCAGTATAGTATTATGAAACATTACTGGAAGGAAGAACAATGGTAACATCAGGTTACATTAAGGATGAAAACTATCGGGAAACACTCTGCTTCAAAGCGGTGGTTCTTAAACTTTTCCCCAGGGACACACCCCCCCCCTCCCCCGCCCTCCCTCGCACACACACACACCCACCCACCCCATTCCACAAATTTGTTATGTTCCACTACTAATGCACTAATTAACCACTCATCAAGCCTGTTATTAGTCAGGTGTTCTGGTGGTGGAACATAAATATATGGAATGGCTGGAGGTCCCTGAGGAGAGTTTTAAGAGGCTACTGTTTTGAAAGAAATAAGAAAACTCATGCAATTTGACTCAGAGCACATCATCTGGAGATGCTTCACTTTGTAAATCTATACTGCTTTGTGTAGACCTCTTAATAGACATGCCTATGATTATACTTAATATTTGCAATCATACTGCAGTAGATCAACAATTGAATCCTGTAATATAGAATCAGCTTTTGCATTCTAAAAGAAATAGGCCTAATTATACCCAAAGTACATTCCAGCACTGATCAGTGGCTCTAAATTAACAGAATTACAGCAGAAAAGTTTACATTTCAAGTTATGTAGTTAAGTAACATTATTAAAGGACATGTTTATACAGAAAAATATACATTTCAACAATCTGCAAATTACCTAAAGAATATAAATAGATATGAAGTAAGTTCTCCAGTGAGGAGAGACAAATGCATTAACAATGCATTTGTTTGTTAATAATGTGCTTGAATTGAAATATGAATTATAATTTATCCTTTAATTTATCTTATTATATTATATTATATACGAATTGTATCTCATCGTCAAACAAACTTAGGGTAATATAAAAGGTCAACCTCAATGAACACAACAGACAATTCTGAATGACCATGATTTTAGTCAAAGATTAAGCCTTGGCTGTTATAGCGGGACCTTAAATGGGCAGTTAATTGTCGAAAACCCTCCAATGTCGTTGAATTAAAACAATTATGTATAACACTGGGCCAAAATTTTTCCACAGACCTATCAAAGACTGATCTTCTGAGAGTTTGTTTGCAGATGTTGCTAATGGCGACACAACCAAGAATTAAATTTAGCGGAGTTTTGGGGGGCGGGGGGCAATTACTTTGTCACATGGGTGATACAGGTGTTGGTAATCTTTTTTGCCAGATTCTTTGCAGCAAATTCTCTTTAGCAACTCAAAAATAGAAAACCTCAATTTGCTAATGAGACCACTGCAAATTATTCGGAGGACCATTACAAATAAACAATATCTATACATGTAGAAATCACAGATCACAAACCAGTCTAAAAGTACAAATGAGAGTAGTCAGAGCTTGGCTCTTTGGGAGGTAGTTATCCCGGGTGAGCATTCCAGTCTTTGGCTGAAGAGTTAATACAGGATGTGGGAATCATTGGAAGGGAACCAGCTAACACCTGGATACTTTCTCTGAATCATGTCGCCAGCCATGTATCTGTGTAGTGTCTGTGGTCTGTGGGTCAGTAGTCTCAAGTACAAATTCTCTACTGGCCATGTAGGAATCACAAAATATGCAGAGCCAAGATCTCTGCTAAACATTGGATTTCCAGAACTAAACAATGAAACCCCCACAAGGGATATTTGGAACTGCAAGCAACAGATTTTTAAGGTCTCCAAAGTCTCCAAAACCAAATCTCATCTTATTGACTCATGCTTATTGACTCTATAATGATTATACTATTGAGTCTATAATGATGTACATAAACATTATGCATAAGCTGATTATTGCATTGAAGTATACAGATAACTGTTTTAAGTTTTACAGCATGCTTTAAAACTCCAAGGAATTACCAAACCTCTTTGTTTTATTTGTTTCATTGATAGTATGTATCCAAGACCACCAAAATATACTTATCAGAAAGCCTTCGACCGACTGTCTGCTGCCTGAAATTGTGCCTGTTGCTTGAATAAACATGTTCACTGAATTCATCCAGGAAGTCACTAAAAACTAATATTCGTATTCAGGATTTCACAACCAAGAATGCACAAAAACAGAGTCTATGGGAAAGTAGTAAAACAGGAACCACTGCATATGAAGAAGACTATGACTACTTAGCTTTGCCAAGAAATACTAGAGATCCTTTGAGAGCTCTGGAACAACAATTTAAAAGTGATTTGTTTTGTATCAAATGGAGCCTGTTGTGTCTGATGAATGATCAAGCATGATGTTTGTGTGTGTGTGTGTGTGTGTGTGTGTGCGTGTGTGTGTCTGTGTGTGTGTGATATGTCACAGTATTATCATTGGACGATGGTTCCCTACATGATTATCTGGATGGATAGCTGTTACTAAAGTAACTATAGATTTTGCTCTGGTCCCAAAAACTCTACAAAATAATGTTGAATGTTGAAAATAAATAAATAAATTATAAATAATAATACATTTATTAATGATCAAAACTGCATTTCAAGTTCACACTGGATTCAGATAATATTCAGTTTTAACTGAAGATCTGTGAACATTTGGAATATGCGAACGTGAAGACAATCTAATGGGCAAACTTGCTTGCGTGAATATTATAATTAGATTCAAATACAAACCTAGGTGCTCATTTCTTGTTTCATTACATTAATAAAGAGTTTAATACTTCTTCCTAATCTTTGTATAGTACTAATTTGCTAATAGCAGATGTAATGAACTATTGTCAGCATATTGTCGTCTAGTAAGGGGGCATAATTACTTTCTTACCTCTATACACACAGCAGTCAAAAGTGGTAAAACCAGCATGTTTATTTACGAGAAGGTCTGTCAGTGGTGGCCCTGATATGCAAAACATAACACATCAAGAAAAGAAATATTCACAATGCAACATAAGAAAACATAAAGAAACCAATTAAAAACTAGAACTAAATCAATAAAGCACAGTTGTTTTCTCATCTCAGTATTTTTGTGTTTTTTGGTGTTTTAATATATCGAGTTTTACACTTCAGGGCCACCGTACATGTGCATCTGTATAGCCAGTATGTACTTGGTGGTCTGCTCACTTTTTGCATAAATATATCAGCATCTAACAAGAGAAAAATGCAGATACTTTCTCTTGGTAGGTTTTTATTTACACAGGCAGCTTGTTTCCACTTTTTATGGCTGAATTTAATCTGTAATAAAACAAAAAATATGTCCTGGCAGTGCATTGGGGGTTAGAATAACACTCTTATACTGCAATTTGGCAGGTGAAACAGGTGTTTTCTTGTATGACTGTAGAAATCACTTTTCCCATTGGCTATAAATGTGTAGTTAAAGAGCATATAAATCCATATTAATTTCCATCAATTAGAAATGTTATGTTTAATTTGAGCAGCTTATAAATCTACAGAAAAACTACATCTTAATTTGTCTGTAGATGTCACATCCAGTTTTGTCAATGCCGTTTTTTTAATGCCTGAACTAGTCTCAGAGAAAAGACTATTTATTGAATTTTCCAGTTCAAGTCGGTGTTACTGCAGCGAACAGAGGCAAATGGGTTTATATCAGGTTTCCTTTAAATAACAATACTGCCTTAATTTATATAAATCAAGGCTTTAAGGAAACAGAATGTTCAAAATAATGACGGGTTAGTCAGCTGGCACACAATGGTCGATTTAGAGTGCATAATAAAAGCATAATAGTATGACACGTTAATTTCTCTCTCGAATGAGTTATAGATTTTTTGATTGGCTCTATAGTAATAAGTGTAGATGTTTATTGTTGCTTAGAAGTTGCAATGCTACTTTTTAGAGTTGTCTCAAAATTTGACATAAACGAAGGTTCTAGTGAGCTGCAAAATTGCTATACTGTCTTTCCCTTTCAAGCTGCACGTTCTTTGATCTTGTTATATCCCTGATCTGTCACCCTACTGTGCATTTTCTTGTTGATAAGGTAGTTAAATTCAGAAGTTTTGTTGGGAATTGTAAAATAACAAATCGCCAAGGCTTTATTTTATGCTGTTAGGAGTCCTTTACTGATTAACAAATCAGTAGAAAATCTGTACATTTTTCCATAAAACATGGAAATTTGAATATAACAAATATACGCCATTGGCTGTGCGAGATACAGTACACCAAATGGGGTCCTGCTCACTGCCTTTCAGATAGACTTTAGAAGTTATGATGTCAACTTTTTAATAAACAATCACAATAAGAAAAAAAAAAAACATTTTCTTATACTTCTTACCAAGGTGCTTCAAAATATTTTTTTTTTAACAGGGACAGCATGAACTGGGATTCAAATTGTCTCAAAACTATACATCTGAGATCTATCATGAAACAGGAAAGATTAAAAAAAATCTCAAAAAATGATTAAGACATTTTTAATAACTTGTTTGAGTTTTCGCAGTATTAAAATAGGAATATTCTAAATTACTTTTCCTTGTTATCATATTCCCTGTAACAGTTTTATCATGAATGTATAAAGCAATCCAGAAGAAAAATCATTAGACGTCCTCATGTCTGCCATCCATAATGTTAACCATACGCCAGTGTGAACTTACGGTACTGCCCCTCCCCCCAGCCCAGCACCCCCACTCAAGCACAGACCATGGGATGATACCCCTGTCCGGAACTCATGCTGAATAAATTAACCAGCATTTGGCCTGTATTGTTCAAGGGGGCTTTCTGTAAGCTATCACGGCTGGACTGCACTCCTTCAAGGCGCCTTTGGCTTTTGTTTACAGGAAACAAACTCTGCTACGGTTTTCACATCTGCATATCACTTTTAGTTTATGAATCTCAGTGTTCTCACTTTTCTTGTTTCTTTCGCTCTCCGTACATCTTTAAGGGGAACCGCAGACATGACAGGAAGTCAAGATGGTTCGAATATGTCTGTTTAGTGACCAGTTTTTATTTTATATTTTCTTTTTATGTGGGATATATATATATATATATATATATATATATATATATA
>JAAGVU020000032.1:7832096-7845552 GCA_011763525.2 Mormyrus iriodes
TGTGTGTATGCATGTTTTTTTTTTTACTGTTACTACAGCAGTTACCCCAGCAGTTACAGGGTCAAGACTACAGGTTGGCCGATATGGGTTTTCTTATTTATTTTTAGCATTTGTTTGTTTGGGGGGGGGGGGGATTACAAGAAAAATAACAAGAGTAACACAAAACTTAAAATATTTATTTACCATTAATAACATACAAGAACAAGAACAATTTTACTTTAAATATCACTTACATTCAGTGCTCTCTCTTTCGTGTTTCATGATTCAATTTCTGTCAAAGTTAACAAAATAATGATTCAGTATTAATGTCGTTTCTGCTTTGCGGCAATGTGATTCATCAAGTGAAACTGATGCAATCGGGAGGAGTTTAGAACTCTCACCTAGCTGTTGCACAGGTCCATCACTGCGGGTGTTGATGTACCACACAACAGTGCTGAGGAAGTGAGTGTTTTTCTTTTCTGGTTAATCGATCAGTCAACTTCTACTCAAGGCCTGGGGCTTCGTATGGTGGGGAAATTTAGAATGATTCTTAGTGCCCCTGATTTACAAAGACCCTAAAAAATTTGGAACATAATAGGATTTGTCTGGTTTTGGGGGGCCCAATATGATATGCTTTCATGGGGCCCAAAGTCTCTAGCGGTGCCCCTGGTCAAGAACTTTACTTAGTGTTTGGCTCAGCATTGAACGGCTAAGATTCATAATCTAAGTGATTTTGAGTGTGGTGGTTTCAGCATCTCAGAAACGGCCGCCTTCCTGCGATTTTCACATGCTACAGTGACTAGAATCACAGAGAATGTTGCAATAAACAAACAAAAAAAGAATAATCCAGTCAGCAACAGTTTTGTGAGTGAAAACGAGCTGTTAGATGAGAGTGGTCAGAGGACAATGGCCAGAGTCATTAAAGGAAATAATGATAAGTGCAAAAATACCAGCTCATTTCAACTTTCTTTTGAAGAAAGATTCTATGAACACACAACATATCTTCCCATAAAGTGATTGTGGTGGCAGGACTGGTCCCACCAGACACTAGCTAGGTGTACGTAGAACAGGACCTACTAAGTGTATATTTAATAATCCATGGCCTAATAACTAGCAAATATTTTTACACATTTTAGAAACTAACCATTTTGAAAAATCATCTTAGACCCAGTGTCCTTAGAAAATAAAAGTCATCATTAAAATCTGAATAACATTTAGCATACAGAGCTTGAAATTTTTTTTTAACTCTGCTGGCGAAGGAGCGAGCTAAATTATCACATTTGGTAAAATCTAAAAATTACATTCATTTATTTATTTTTTTTTTACTTACAGAACCATGAAGTACAAACACATAACTGCTGGTACAGCTCCTCATTTCACTCAGTCTCAATGGACAATCATGCATGCCGAATTTGATAAAACCAATACAACCAATTTCATAAAAACCAATTATATAAACCATTTTTTGCAATAATCTGGTCTTTCTGATAATAATATACATTAATTAGCTTAGTCTAGGCTATGTATTATCATAGAGATATGATCCACTGGCAAATTTTTTTTTTCAAGAGGCATTTTAATTCAAAAATTCCACTTCAGTGCACACTGCAAAATATACAGTCTGAATCACTGCAACTGTAGCATACGTAACAAAAACAAGTACATGATAATTCTCTAAGAATATCAAAAATACACTAATAAATAAATTTAATTAACAAATGAACGTGAATTACCAAATAACCCCACTTTCAAATAAGTGAACATTCGCTGAAGTGTGATACACTTTGATGCAATTTACATTTTCTTAAGTAGGCATCAGAATTAATCAAGAGCATAAAATAACAGGATTAAATTTGAAATGACAAATTTATGTTCCAGTCTCTTTTGCATGCTTTACAGCATTATTTAAAGCTATAAAATGAGTCAAAAGCACAAGGTAATTAGTTTTATAATGTCACAGCAGCCCATAGTGTTAATCTAGAATGACAATACAGAAGGACAATGGAAAAAGGGTCCATTAATCCTGCACATTCCTTAAGAATGTTAAAGTGGATCATCCTATAAAATCATCTTTAGACATCCCATTGTTATATTCTGGACAGAACCTTGGAAATTAATGGTTTGGTAGGAAAAACTTTGTATTAACAATGTAATTTATGGGTTTTAGAAGTAGATGACTCTAAAGTTGTTGCTCCTTTAAACGCTAAATGTCATAGATATCCTAATTAGTGCCCGGGTAACCTTTTCAACAGGATGACTGAGTTTTAATGGTTTTCCTCTTTATCTTAAAGCAAGTCTTAAAATATCATTGAGAAATAATGGTAGAAATGTATCTTCCAGCAAGTACAATGTATCAAGCAAATGTATCTTTAATTGAAGTACGTTAACTTGTAGAGAACAATTGTCACAATAAAGTTGAAACTGCAACCAATCTTTAAGTAGTACACAATAAAACATTTCAGATCTTGAGAAAAACTAAGCACACAGACACAGACACACACACACACACACACACACACGATATTAAGTAAAGGATTCTCATTAAAAGGGATAAAGCTACTGTTTTACTAAACTTAATGATCTTTCTACCACAGGGCTGATTTTTAGAAGTCGATGGTAAACTTATAGTTTGTAACTGAATTGCGGTGCAACACTAACTTATTCTATAATTCATTCTCATTGTCGCTTACTAATTATCACTTTGAATTTTAAGCTGCGTTTAGCCAGCGCTCCTATCCAGAGTAATCTATATATTCAATGCTTCATTGTCATGTGCACAGAGTGAAATGTACTATGTTCAGTGAAATCCTTGCTTGCATGCTTTTAAAATGCTTCTTTACTGACTATAAAACAACAGAATGGCAAGTTCACAAGAATCAATTAAAATTCATTCATTCGTTTTCTATATTGCTTGTCGATTTCTGTATCACATACCGTAGGTCCGCATTAAGTTGTATAGCCACCTCTTAGATACCCCTGCTATAACGTTAACATAAAATTATTCCCCAACCCTCATTACTAGCCCACAGCCAAGATGGCTCACTGGGAAATCCCCTGATTCTCCCTTGGATAAAAACTGTCCCTAAAACTACTAGTGCATCTGTTGATGGCTCCGAGCCACTCGCCAGAGGGGAGGAGAGAGAGTACTGTCTGTACAGGGTGACTGGATGTCCTTCGTGATGCATCCTGCCTTTCTGTGGCAGTGTGTGGCATAAGTGTCCTGAAGAGCTGGGAGCTGTGTGCTAATGTGTGTCCATGATTCTTTGTGCAGTTTCCAACACTCTCTGTAATGCTGTCCGATCGGAGTCTGAAGAGCTGCCATACCGAGATGAAAGATATCTAGTGAGGATACAGCCCACAGAACACCTGTAGAAGTTGGTGAAGACCAGAGGAAGAATCTGGGCCCTCCACCAAAACCTGAGGGAGTGAAGGTACTGATGGACATGTCTAATCAGAGCTTCTGCGTGCTCTGTCCACTTGTGATCAGTAATGATAGATAGCCATTGTTGAAAAATGTACGAATATAAGTCAATCATCACGCTATATATACCAGGAGGTTCCAGGTCTTTCGATCACCTACCACATGGATTAGAAACTTCTAGAAAGTCTTAGGCAGTCAAAAAAAACCCTTTAAAGCTATCTGGGCAGTAAGTGCACTTTTGCACAGAACCAAAAACGCAATTTAGCATTAGAACAAATGAAAATTAAGAGTAACACAATAAAAACTAGTAAGAATTTCTTCTGTTCCCCAAACAGTTACTGGTATCTTTTTGGCTGGCTAGAAGAGCACCACTTCTGTTCCCAAACCTCTCCTCAGGGGCACCTCAGCCATTCCAAGTATTTATTAAATTTCACTTAATTGATTAATTAAATTAGTTTAAAAAGTCAATGAGATATTCAATACAAGGGGTGCTAGTGCTTGAGTCAAAAAAATATTACAGGTACAATACACATTACGTTAGTGTATTGGATGGTTGCTAAAAATACTAGGGTGATTTTATCCGAAGTTTTGAAATGGCTACATTAACACACTTTAACAGGCATAATAGCATAGTTTTACACCAACATGGATATCAATTTTCTCTGGCTGCCTAAGACTTTTGCACAGTACTGTATTTCATTCATTTGTGAAATAACTATTCTTTTAGTATTGTATTCTTAATCATCTGTGGCTTAGTACGTGGTGCTTAAAAATAACTTCATGAATGCTCATGAATTATGTAAAATATTAAGAATACTGGATTTAAATATGTAGAGAGTAATACATCAGTTCATTATCATCAGATTTTGAAGGACACTAACATTGTTCTGGTATTCAGGGGAATGTACTCCCTCGGTCTGTCACTGAAGCCTAAGTAAAATAATGAACATTTACCATGATATACTATAGATCATTGGTAGCCAACCCTGTTCCTGGAGACCTATTACCCCGCAGAGGTTAGGCGCAGCCCTTAATTTAACATACCTAGTACAGATAATCAGGCCCTTCAAAAGCATTTCAATATCAGAGCCAACTTAGCTTCAACATAGCTGGTTCCAATACTTTTCTGTATCAGGCGGGCTAAATTAGGGCTGGCCCTATGCTCTGCAGGGTGACAGACCTCCAGGAGCAGGGTTGGTGACAACTGCTATAGATTATTAGTTCCCATCGTTTTGATGTTTGCTGTCTGGTTTATGTCGAACAAAAATTTCAAGGGCCAGCTAAAAAGGCTTGGGGCGGGGTGGGGGGGGGGGGCGGCGGTGTGTTCTGGTAGATGAATTGCAATTTCATAAGTTTAACCATTTCCAATTTTTTCAGTTGTGGACACAATGGGCAAACGTGAGGGGTGGTAAAAACATGAAAAATATATTGTTTATATTTGGGAAGAAACTCTTCAACAAAACCCTCATGACCGGGAATTAGGAACCCCTACTCTTAGATGTGATGCCTGTGCAGGTCTTTATCCATTTACCATTGTTTTGTTCTCTACTGAAAATGACCACATACTAGTCTATAGTACTGGGCACAGCACACCCACCGGCTGATGATAAAGTCTGGAACACTGTAAAGCTCAGGCTGTTAAGGTTGTAAGCAATATTGCTCCCAGTTTCTGGTGATCACTAATTAGACTCAAAGCCAGCAACAATGCATTAGTTTCTCTTTCAGTTGGAGCCAATTATCAAACTGTTCCTTTAATAAAGGCTCTTCAGACCTTTTTGTCTTTTGATTGCATTGCTTGTTACGTCAATGCTATATATTTCCTTAATTAATGGACAACAATTAATATGATTGGTGCATTGCTTCAGAAGTTAGATTACAGTTAGAAAGTACTTTCAAATTCCTTTTAATTTTAAACTTAAGGACAGACCTTCTACCTGAGGTAATATTAAAAAATGTGTGTGTCTTTCTGGGAGGTACCAGGGATAACACATAGAAAGCGTTAGAGATTAAATCAGTGTGCTACCTTGAGCTTCAAGTAGATGTGAATCCAAAAGCCATTTAACATTAATTTCTCTATCCACTTTAGGTACAAAACGAATAGCAAGATTTCATTAGATTTCATTCAGCATGACATGGGAATAGCAAGCGATAGATGCCTATGAAATCTACTCTGTGGAGGGCATGAAACTTTTTAGAGAATAAAATTCGAAGGACAGTTTTATTGATCGTGATCTGCACACAAAAAAAAAACCCAGTAGTTTCTTCTAAATATGACCTTTCGGTCCTGTGCTACCATCACAGTATTGCCCATTCTCCAGCAATCATAATTATATTCTCTGCCTGTTCCACACACAGAAGCCTAATAGTCTCAATAAGGAATGTGCAAAATTAGACCGGACAGTAAGAAAGAAGATGAATGATATCAGCAGTCAGGTCCCTCTTCTATTTCGGTCTGCAAAGAAAGGTGGCCACAGAATAAGCTAACATATGGCACTTGTTCCAGCTCTATGTATGGGAGGGCCTTGAAGATGATGTCAGGATAATGATTTTGTTCTCCTCTCTGCCAGCTTTCTTTATTTTTCTGCAGCCATTTAAGTTCTGTCGTGGATCATGATGCAAAGTCCCGGGGGCAAGGCAGCGTAATGGTAATGCGGACCATCTGACACCTGTCAAAACAGCCCTGTTAGTCGACTGATGAGGCCTGTCAGCTCCCAGAGCAGGCTCACGGCCTCTCGCTTTTTCCTCTTTCCCTTTCCATTCCTTTCGCTCGATCTGTCACTGCTGGCTGTACGCAGACACATGGCACTACTGAAACCCAGGCTGTTCCCTGCCAAGCTCTCACTTCTCAGCGTGGTCCACATACAAAACACACGCATGCTCACCTGTTCCAACCACATCATTTATCATCAAACCGACATATGCAGAGTCATTCGCATAAGTATTCTGCTAATGGTTTCTTCCATATTTTTATTGCAACTGCATTTCGCCCGCCGTTGCTTTTCGTTATACTAATACGCACACCTAAATGCTCCAGCTCAAAATCAACATAGCGATAATGTGAAATTTTGTATGAACAAGCTGAGATATCAACATGTGTCAAATGCATACAGTACTGTGCAAAGGCAGTAAAAATAATGGTTCAAGGCTATGTATATGGGTTACATAAAAATGTGGGTAGTAAGTATATATTTGTGCAGGAAAAAAAAAACACAATGTAACATACAACTCTGGAAAAGTTAACGGACCACAGCAAAATTTCATTTCAGAAATGAGTTTCACTCATTTCTTGATTTACGGATATTTGTCTATGTAAAATACACATTTTTTGTTAACTCCTGTCTGGTTCTTCCATGTTTCTCATTAATGAAGGGCTTCTTCCTTGCTTTTTGGGTCTTCAGTCCTGATTCTAGGAGCCTGTTATGAATTGTCCTAGCAATGCACTTCACACCACTTAATGTTTCCCATTCTTTTTGAAGGTCACTTGAGGTCATCCTCCAATTTATGAGGCACTGCTGGATAACTTGACGGTCATCTCTGGCATTAGAAAGTCACTTCTGCCCTCTACCTGGCTGGTTTTTGGTCATTCCCAATGTCTCCTGCTTTACCTTGTTCTTGAGTACTGCCTGGAAACAGCCTGCCTCAGCATGCAGCCTTCTGCCAGCAGAACCAGGATTAAATTAGGATTAAAAAATGCAGATTTTTAAAAAATATTGAGTGGTCTCTTAATTTTTTCCAGAGCTGTCTATGCAACTTAACAGTAACACAATAAAAAACAAACAAGAATTTCTTCTGTTCTCCAAAAAGTTATTGACATCTTGTTGGATAGCTAGATGAACACCACTCTGGTTTCTAAACCTCTTTTCAGGGGCACTGCCACCATTCTGTGTATTCATTACATTTCATCACTAGATCAATTAATTAATTTGCTTACTTGGTTAAATGACTCAGTGAGGTATTGATTAGCCAAACTGGCACAGTGGTCAAGTCAAAAAATATATTGGACAGCTACTACAAATACCTGAGGGACTTTTGAAACTAAACTGACACACTTTGACAGATGCAATATAATAGTTTTACACCAACATAAAGATCACTTAAACATGAAGTTCTTTGACTGCCTAAAACGTTTACACAGTTCTGTATTTCGTAGTCAAGCATTTAACACAAGAAGTCAGCCTAATGTTTTGTCTAATATAACCTTTACAAAGCCATTCAAGAAGGGACTTGTTAAATGTTACTCTCAGTGGCAAGGTCCTGAAGTAGCATGGTAGCTAGTGCTATCATATCACAGCCACCAGAAATGACAAAAATCTCACCTTGTTTGTGTGCAGTTGGCAATTTCTCATTGTGTACACATCAGATTCCTCTCATGGTCCACAGACATGCAATATATATATTGATTGGTGTCAACATCACATCGCAATAAATGGTATCATTTCATTACATTGCATTTTGCTCCCTATAAATCTCTCATAAAAGGCAAGCAGCTAGTGATTTAAAATAACAATGAAAAAAAATGAATAGCATGGATACTTACATATATAATTTAATACACAAATGTAGGTATAATCCTTCTTACTGCTGGCATATTTGATTATAGCTTAATGAAAGAAAACGATTTTTTTAAAAGGTGATTTTACCTATTTATCCATGATTTATTTAAAACATGTGCATGCTAATCCTCTACATCTTGCTTATTAAAATCCTTGGCTTGCAAGTCACATGCTCGTAAACCACCATCAGAGAACAGCAATTGTTTCCACCACGCAACAGTTGGGCTGTAATCAGTCTGTGGCTATATCCCCCCCCCCCAAGAGGGAATCTTCATGTTCTGGCTGATTTATCCTGTTGACTTCCTTCCTTAAGCCCCCTGACAGTTCCCTTGTCTCTAGAGAACAGGTCTGCACTGGAGCATTAAGGTTTGCTTGAAGTAGAACCAAGGCAATCAAGCCTGCAATAATTTTACTGTTCTATCCAGATGGACGATAACACATGGCAGAAATGACGTGATGCCCATTAATAACTGAATGGAAAGGAACGTTTTTGGATCTTAGAAACCTCTCTAGACTAATAGCTAGTAGGAATGATCATAAGCCCTCTTATTAAACCGAGACGGCATCCAAAATCATGACATCAGTGCATGACAAGCAACTATTTCAGTGTTATTGCTTAGGTTTGTCAATGTACAATGTCAGATTTAAAAAATCCCACCATAGCTACTGTAACAATGAATACCAACTATTACAATTATTATAATTACTACAATTATTCGTTTGAATTATTATACACAGACTCAAGATGTTTCAATTAATTTGTAGGTGACTTTTATTTTTCTTTATGGGAAGCTCATTTCTGAATTGTTTAATAATATACCATAGATGGTGTGTGTTGCTTAATAATTTAATAAATTTATTCCTACATATCTTAATCATGCCCAGCGATGGGTTGGCGCCCCATCCTGAGTTGTTCCCTGCCTTGCGCCCGCAGCCTCCAGGATAGGCTCCGGACCCCCCGCGACCCGAAATGGAATCAGCGGTTCTGGAAAATGGATGGATGGATGGATATCTTAATCATTCAAAACTGTTTTTTTTTTCTCATCTACCTCATCTGCAAAAACATTGGATTGATAGTATAGACAAAGTCACTACATTTGGCAAAAGTTGGCGTTGAAGAAATAACACATTGTTCAGCCAGTTGCAAATATCTGAGACTATGATATGTGATATCAATCAGAGAATAAACAGTACAGTTTATATGGGATTGTGTGACAAAAAAATTCTAGTTCAGGCCCCAGGAGACATATAACCTGAATTTATTCAGGTATAGTATATGTAAAGAGATGAAATGGTGAAAAAAATTGCAGATTATATAAGTCACTTTAGATAAAAGTGTCTGCCAAGCAATATAACACTGTAATATATTGGTAAATCAGCAGCTGACACATACAGAGCAGCTGTTTAGGCAGCCTGGTGGATTGATTTTGGCTGAAATCTAAGGTGGCTATAGGGAATATCTCTGTTTTCCTCTCGTTTGGGCTCTAGAAGTGAGTGAACAGGCCCTTCCTGCACGCTGGCCAAAACAAACAGGTGCACATTCAAACTCCAGATTCCCCACTTCCCCACTCCCCCAGTCAAAGTTATTAATTAATGTAATTTAGAGGGTTATAACTTATATTACACCTTAAGGGATAAATTGCCTGTAAGTCAGGGGATAAAAAATTCGGAGGAAAGCAATCACGTTTCCAGAGATTACACCATCATTTAAGCACTCAAAGATGTTGCTAATGGTGTCAGCCAGACAAAAATATCACGTATAAATAAAGATACAATGTAAAACTATATCTGTAAATGAAAGGCTCTTTATTGCAAACATCTGCATTTTAGTCATTTCTGTTTTATGTTTTAAGCACTTTTATGAATGAAAAATTGGACTTTTTCTGTGATTTCTGTACTGCATGAAAAACTATTTCACTCAAATGCAGTCTGTATTGGTTACTGGTCTGTTTTGATATTGTGTATCAACAGGTCAATATAGGCATTTGCAACACAAAAATCCGACTTGCTTTTTGGAGATACAATGAATTGTTTTCTTGCTGATTTTTTTGTCTGTTATGAATGTAAAATAATTTCTGCCATCTGTAGTTAATTAACAAATGCGGCAAAGCCTTGTGGTTTTGTATTTTAACCCCCAACATTCTGTTTATACCTCAGTGCAGGTCGTTCCATCTTACTGGGTCTTGCTGGATGAAGACCATGCTATGATGCCAATCACATATGACTTATGACTCTCTTTTCCTATCTGAGAGTTCCCTCAAACCAGTTTCCATTATTTAATTTCAACTAAATTACATTCGATTCACTCACGTATTTAATTCGGCTGCTATATGTAATGTACCTTTCTGACGGCTAATGCTGAAGTTTATCTAATCAGCCAGATCCCAACCACCTACCCAGTACAGTATTGCTGGGTACCTGGAGTCAATCCCAGGAAGCACAGGGCACCAGGCCTGAGAACATCCAGGACAGAATGCCAGTTTGTCACAGGAGACACAATCGTACATACACACACACTCACATACAATGCCAGTTCACCTACTCTTATGGCTTAGGGAGCTAGAGCAGCTGGAAGAAGCCTGTGTAACACAGGAAGAACATGCAGTCCCCACATGCACAGAGTTAGTATCTCTAAATTGCCAAGACTCAGTCGGTATGAGGCAACAGTGTTACCCACTGAGTCAGTAATTAAAAAAAAAAAACTATCCATCCTCCAAGCACTTGTACCGGACAGGGCTGCAGGGATCCCTGGAGCAGCACAGAACACAAGGTAGTCCATCACAGGGTCCATACACACATAACCACAAACCAGGGACAATTTAGACACCAATTAGCCTAATTATATGTCTTTGAACTGAGGGGGAATGCCAAGAGGGAACCTGCATGACACAGAGAAAACACGCAAACTCCGCATGCAGAGCAACAAAATCCAACCGTAAAGCAGGAAGCGGAATGCCGGGCACGTGCTGTGCAGATCTCTGGGTGGCACAATCTACAAGATGCAGATCAAGGCTGCCGGCTGTCTTCTTATTGACTTGGTGCAGCAATTTTTTTTCTTATTTTCAGTCTTCTCCACCATGATTGTAATGCAGAGGAATGTGAAGCAAAACAAAATTGAAGAGAAAAGTGCATGAGTCCGAAATTTTTATGGAATAAACCAAAATTGAACAATAACACATCGTTCCATTCATCCATCTCTTAATCTCTTTTCCTGATCGAGGTCTCATGGGGGTGCTGAAGCCTATCCCAGGCAGTGCGGGGGGCCACAGTTGTCATACACCTTGAACTGGAATCCATCGGACAGCACATACATATGCTCACATGCAGTCACGCACCACTCAGCCTATCTGCAGGTCTTTGGACTGCAGAAAAAACCCCAACTGTACATATCTATCTACCTATCTATAAGATATCCATCTATCCATATATCCATCCATCATGTCATTAGAACCATTTAAGCAAGCATTAAACTAAAGATAGATAGATAGATATATAGATTTGGGTTCAATAATATGGGTGTTCTTTTTATATTTTTTGCTTTAATATTGTTTTATTTATTTTGCTTTTCTATATAGATTATTTCATGTTACCGTCGGCAGTGTATTGAATATGGTTGCACCAAGATGGCGTGCAAGGCCATTGCACAAAACTATTTCATGCATCCCAGAGCGCCCCTAGTGGTCTGGCGCCCCTGGCAAAACCAGATTTGCCTGGGCCACGGCCCAGCCCTGATTTTCAACTTGGCCTCCGACGTGCCATAGGAATTCAACCATAGCATTAAACATATGCATTCAGTAGGAGCCTCTTTCATTGGTTGCCTCCGGTGCCTCTAGATTTACACGTTACACAATAACAAACACTAACCTTTAAATACATGCATATACTACCTCTGAAGGCTACAGCTTAGCCTAAATATGTACTGCAATTACTGGCTCCGGTCACTAGCATGGACACGGTCTGCTATTTCATAAGGTTAGCTATATATTGGTATAGTAGTTAAATATTTAACAATTAAAAAGCAAATAACAGCACAGACAAAAACTCCACATTTCAGTATGACGTGTTCATATATTTGGGGTATTTGCTGGTTTGTCATTGTTAATCTTTTAACAATTGTGACTTCCTGATATGATTAACAGACACCACGATTCCTTTGAGTTAAATGTTCACTTGCATTTAATCAGTCACTAGGGTTAAATGTCAGGTGCTGTAATCCGTATCCAAATATAATTCCCGCCCTGGGTTAACTTTTCCATGAAATATACATTGTTTTTTTCCCATTTGCACTTTTGAAGGTTATGCTGTTTTACAATGTGGAAGAAGAAGTAAAGATGAACATGATAAAATTTCACTCAAATAGAACTATCATATTACCTTACAGGTTAAATCCACATATAAAAGAGCAAAGTAGCAAGTATATAGATTTTAGTCATGTGGAAATGTAGACGTGGTGCTTTAATGCACTGAGTTGTGATCAAAGAATTACCGTGTTATTGTCACCGCTGGACATTTAAAATATTAGAAAGCTTGATGTATTTACAGTAGTTGCTATCTGTTAAATATGTATGCTGAATACTTCAAATAGAAGGTTACTAGAATGTCTTTGTCTGGATGCGTTTACCCAGATCTGTGACTCGTGGATATGAGGAATGTTATGTAGCATGATCAGGCAATCACTCTTAGTGACAGGTCCGTGGCGTCATGTGCCAGAGCAGGGGACATTCCACAGTCTACCACAGTGTCAGAGACAAAGCGCATGCCCTTGTATGAACCACTGTATCCCTTTGACTGGCCCCTCCACCACATCTGGAACGGAAGCTAATCCCTCCATGGCTTGGGAAGGACGGTACTATAGGGTGACCCTTTACACTCAAGCTGAAACCTCCACAACCCCTTGACACTTACATGTGAGCTCCAGATTGTACAACACAAGAATGCAGGTTGAGAAGAAATATGTGCTTGCCATATAGATTGCCTACCACTTTTCCTTAGCTAGAAGGGAATGATAGTGCTTCTATTAGCTCCTGTCATTAATATTAAACATTTTTTCATCATTTTTTGTGCTTTAATTTGCAATTGGAGAAAGAGAAGTTGCAAGTTAGAGGGCAGATTCATTTTCTTGCTCATTCGTCTTTGTCAAGGGCTCTTCCCTGGCCACTTATTTGGATTCTCTGCGTAATGAAAATTCCACATGTGCCGCATCATACAAGGCATGCCCTGCACAGTCCAAGATGAAGGACCACACAGAAGCTAAAGATGTTGTTTTTTTTTTTCCTGAAATAAGACAGAATGGCTTAGACCATTATATAAGTCATATTTTCAGATTTCATTTCATGTTTCTATGTTCGACCAGAATCATTTTGCAATTACAGACTGTACAGCCATTTTACTATCACAAATGAATGATTTGAGGTATGAACAAGTAATTCAGATTCATTTAAAATGAATTAAAATGGATAAATGTATCTCTGCGACTTACACACACACACACACACACACACAC
>JAAGVU020000032.1:7845652-7864106 GCA_011763525.2 Mormyrus iriodes
TTCAGATTCATTTAAAATGAATTAAAATGGATAAATGTATCTCTGCGACTTACACACACACACACACACACACACACACACACGCACACACACATATGTTATCCCTGATTTCAGAATCAGCATCAGATTTGCTGGACAAGTACATTAAATCACACAAGGAGTTTGGTTCCGGCCAATGGTATCAACAACATACAGCCATATACAGATTATGGCTTAATATACATTGCTTTCTTTATCAAATATGGCTGCCAGTATCACCTTTCGCAGTCGTCAGGATGATTTGCCTGCAGTCCATGTGTGCTTGTTACATGTGCCCCTCTGACAACATGATAGCTTTTTACCAAATGGTTACATGACACATGCAGAGTTGTACTGACTGCAAGAACACAGTCTATTACTGTCAACTGGTGACTAGTATATGAATGACAGCTAATTTTCTGTCAACTATGAGTCTTCTCCAGCACTGAAACAGTGGCATGGACCATGTCAACAGATAGACAATACTGCACAAATCCATATGGGGATAATAATGGACATCAAGCTTCAAACAAGGTTTATGACAGACTTAACCCATGATGTAAAATACTTAGACAGACAGGCCCACAGCATAAACAAATTGCATTTTATTATTAGCATAACACTTGCACTTTATTTTTCTAGACTGTACCATTTGTTGCATGCGGTATTCAGACCTCGACAGTGCTGCCTACTGACCCATTATGCTGCCACAATTCAGTTATTTATGAATGTATTTCCTTTTTTCCCCCATCAAGCCCCTAATTAAAATGTCAAATTGCCAGCATCGAATAGGATTTCATTAAAACTAACCATCAAAAAATGAACTGATCTTGATAAAATTTGTAATATGGCTTTTACTCCACTCTCTTTGAATAATTATAGCATCCTCATGGGCAATCTCTGAAATTTATTCTGTCTGCCATGTACCTGTTGCTAGTTATTCTGGCTGTTAGACATTGACAGACTGAAAGCATATGCAGCAGTAGCATTTTTATGGCAGCTACTTTCGTTTTCTGCAGTCCTTTGGTAGTGTACCCAACAAGAAGCTTATATTCATTTAATAAGCATAAAAGTGCTTTGAAAATGGTTAGTAGGTACATTAAATTATATGAACTTTTTCTCAACAAAAATGTAAAGAATTTGTTGGGGAGCATTGCACACCAACATAGATATCTGTCCTCTTTGGACAAGTGGAACGTTAGCTTGGTTAGTCAAGGTTGTCAATGTGATGTGAAGAGGCAGTGGAGGACACTGGGTGGCAATTCCTTCACTCTCCTGTATCAAGCCCCCCCACATACACCACCAGCTCTGTAACGCATGCCTCTGTCATTACAGACCAGAACTCTCTCCAGAGAACACCTTCCCCATCTATTAAGGGTTGTACTTCAGCTGATGTATTACAATGGCTGAAGGAAACGGTGCCTCTTTAACTTTCCAAGCTGTCAAATGTTGAATATTAATGCCTGAGCTCCTTTTTGGGGAATTCATACTTGATTCCCCTTCTTGTTCACACATTCATAAACAGGCATAAGTCCTTCATTTGCGTTTGCATCTTAGTTCCTAATCTCTCTGCCATTGTCTCTTGATTTAGATTTGTATGCTATACTTTTACAAGTAATTTTACTGAACTGAGAAATTAAGAATCAGTCAGAGTTAAAAGAAGAAAGAAACACATTACGGAAGGAAGTCAATTTGCAGTAATGAAAACAGTAGATTCTTCACAATATATTGATATTTTCGGGAAATAGATACATTCTACAAAAACGTATCATTACTCTCTTAACACCAAGACTTGTTGCAGGTCAGAATGTATATCAGGTTAGCCTTTTTCAGCTGGATATATATACAACTTGCTGTGATTTCAGATTGCATAAGTGCTCAGTATTACGCACTTTGAAACTTTTTTTGACAAACAGGCTTTTCTCCACACAGCTGTCAGGAACATGTGCAATTTAATTGTCTTATTAGCGATATTGTACAGGATTCTCTGTAGGATGTCCACATGTGCTGCTGTGTTGCAGTGTAACTATTTTCCACTTTAATAATCAAAGCAAAAATGTCTGTAAGACTGTACCAGGCTGTGGGATTTTGAAGAAGATGGCAAATAGAGTTAACTAAACAGTGTAAAACAGAGTAAAACATACTGATTGGATGATCAGCCTATCATTTATCATGTTTGCTAATAAATGATAAAAATGTGCCCAGTCAAATGTGAAAGTATTTTTTTATTTTGTGGATATTGGATCAGTAATATGCCATTTATTTTCAAGCAGTCTGTTTCTCAGCTAGCAAATTAATCTGAAGCAAAATTTCTCATTCTTCTTCAGGGCATGTCAGAGCTCTCAAACATGGTGGAAATATTAATCCCCAAGAACTGGCATTCATTTTTGTGACCTGATAAGAGCATTTGCATTACCAGAGAACTGGGCTGCACTTTAGATAAAGGGCATATATATATGAAAATTTAGTAATGCTATTCAAACACCGTAAAACGTGCATCGATAATAGCAAAGCAATAAAATCCATGTTCTCAGAAACTGGATGAGCTTTGGAGTAATTGGTGTAGGGAGGGCTCTTTTAAGGAAAGAGAACACTGTGTATCCTTTGAAAAATATGGCTTTTAAATATAAACAATTAATTACTGGTTATGTTTCTCCATAAAAATTTTGTGTTAGCAATATGCACATTTTGACAGACACTAAAGGTTTGACCAACACTCTGACACGTTTTTCTCTATTTTGGAAAATCAGTATTTAACATCTAGAGGTCAGAAGAGGTTAAAAATACATTTCTGCAGATTCCAGGTTCACAATCCAGGCCACTGTCTGAAGAAGAGCAGTGAAACAGATGTTTTGTTGCATGATTGCGACTGTGAAACAAATTTTTAAACAATGATGAGCTTGTTCTTGAACTTGTGTTATCTGGAAAAAAGCTGCACTTTTCATACCATTTAAAATTTGAGAATTAAATCAAAATCATAAGATATTTAGCATCCTATCAGACATGCAGTATATTGCTTTTTTGGTTTCTGTAGCTGAGGAAAAATACCCACAGGACCATAGAAGCAACCATTTCATTTTTGTTTTAAAAATCGGTTCTTATACTTTCCATACCTTTGTTTTATTTATGTTAACTGGTTCCAGTCTCAAGATACCTAATTTATAACATTAATAAAGTAAAATTATGAATATAGCCTATATTTTCTAAGAAATGTGTCAATAATAACTGTGGATATTACAATTTATTTCAATCACACCTGTCCAAAGAAAGTTTGAAATTGCCATTTAAATTGCCATGATAATCTGTATTATGCTAACTGATTCCCGGTAAATCCCCTTGGCATGATTCACTGTTTCTCATTTTTAGTATCCTTCTCATACTATTTCTATGAACAACAGTTACACGAAAATATCTTTTTAGAGATACTATGTCACAAAAGTTAGTAAAGATCATATCTACAAGCCTGTTGCTGGAGTTTTGAAAGTGAAATGTTGTCCCTTTCTTGCCTGATATAGGATTTCAGCTGCTCGGGTGTTTGGGGTCTCCTTCGTTGGGTTTTCGTTTCATGATGCGCTAAATGTTTTCAGTGGGTGACAGGTCTGGACTGCAGGCAGGCCAGTCTAGCACCCAGACGCTTCTGCAATGGAGCCATACTGTTGCAATACGTGCAGAATGCGATTTGGCATTGTCATGCTGAAATACACAAGGCCTTCTCTGAAAAAGACGTTGTCTGGATGGCAGTGTATGTTGCTCCAAAACCTGTATATATCGTTCAGTATTAATGGTGCCTTCCCAAATGTTTGCTACCCAAGCTATGGGCACTAATGCTCCCCCATACCATCACAGATACCGGCTTATGAAATGCCCACTGATGACAAGCTGGATGGTCTCCCTCCTCTTCAGCCCGGAGGATGCGATGTCCATGATTTCCAAAAAGATTTTGAAATTTTGATTTGTCAGACTACAGGACAGTTTTCCATTTTGCCTCAGTCCATCTTAAATGATCTTGGGTCCAGAGAAGTCAGCAGCGTTTCTGGATCATGTTTATATATGGTTTGTTCTTTGCATGGTAGAGTTTCATCCTGCATTTGTGGATGCAGCAACAAACTGTGTTCACAGAGAGTGGTTCCAGAGCCGATGCAGTAATTTCCACTATAGAATTGTGTCTGTTTTTTAATGCAATGCCGTTTGAGGACCCGAAGATCACAGCTATCCAGTATTGGTTTTTGGCCTTGTCCCTTGTGTACAGAGATTTCTCAGGATTCTCTGAATCTTTTAGTTATGTTATGTGCTGTAGATGATGAAATTCCCAAATTCTTTGCAATGTTGTGTTCAGGAACATTATTCTTAAATTGTTGCACTATTTGCCCATGCAGCTTCTCACAGAGTGGTGAACCTCTCCCCATCTTCACTGCACAGAGACTCTGCCTCTCTGGAAGATTCTTTTTATACCCAATCTCCTTACTGAGCTGTTGCCGATTAAACTAATTAGTTGTGAGATATTCAACCAGGTATTTTTTTTTTTTTTTATCAAAACCCAACTTTTCCAGTCTTTTGTTGCCCCCGTCCCAACTTTTTTGAAACTTGTTGCTGGCATCCAATTAAAATTGAGCATATATTTGTTTTAAAGTAATAAAGTGTCTCAGTTTCAACATGTGATATATTGTAATTATTCTATTTTCAATTAAATATGCAATTCTATGATTTACAAATCATTGCATTCAGTTTTTATTTACATTTTACAAAGCATCCCAACTTTTTTGCAAACGGGGTTGTATACGTATTTGTTGTTTTTTTGTTTATCATGGCTTTTATTTTTGCTATATTAGACATGTTCACATCTAAGTATACTAACGCAATTGTAATCTGAAATGGGGTAATCAGTAACATAAGCCTTGTCCATAATTTTCCATATCAGGTAAGTGGAGACTGGATTTGATAATAAATGCAAAATTATCCATGCTACCATTCATTTGGCGTGAATGCTGTTTTTGTCTTGCCAGCATTGAAAATGCACCCAGCTTAATCGAAAATAAATACCATGTTAACAAATCATATGGCGGACAGCAGTACTTAGCTATATATCACTGTTTTCCTAACATAAATTTAATGTGTCTGTCCTGAAGATGCTAATGGAGTTGACAGGTACATGGCAGTCAAGTTTACGATGGGAACACATGAAGGAAGTTCTAAAATAAGGACTCAGTGGTGGAAGTCAAAGCCAAGCTGATACACTGTTGCCAACCATTTGGCTTTCTCCTACATCCTGTGAGAGACAGTTCAAAAGAAAATTAGCGGAACTTCATTAAGACTCATGCTTTTCTCATCATGGCTTTACACGGTGCCACCCCATTCCGATTCCAGAAACGACTCCCACTTTCTGCCCTCAGAGACATTTTCCAGAAAAACAGTTTTATAGAAAATGAAAATTCTTACATTTAAATGAACAATCTCAGTAACTAAAATATAGGATTGATTTAACATCCTATACAATTTTGTTTATGTCCTAGGGGTTTGGCTTTGTGCACATTTTCACAATGGCACTATGCCATAAGCATAACCTGTTAAGAATTCAAATCTGCTGAACCACGTCAAAGAAGAAACATTTATCATGTGTAAGGAATAGGTGGAGGATTTTTCCTGAAAAACAAGAGATGAATAATTTGATCTGAAACATAGAGAGTATTCCCCATGTGGGATTAATGACTGAATGCTTGCACACTGCACTTCTGGAAGACTCCGAGAATTGGTAAGCAAAGACATTTTAAAAAGATCAAAATAGTGGGAGGAAAGAAAACATTTCTCATATGCAAAGGCGTGAACGTGGCTGTAAAGTATTTAAATTTAATATATGTTACATATATATGCCATAATTATAAATGCAGTGCCTTACAATGCTTTAAATATTTTACACAGTATTTGAGCAATTTCACTTAAAAGCTTTTCAAGACCGTAAGAGTAGGTTTAGCTGTCTAATTATTTGAAAGGTTCCATATGTATAAGGAAGAGTGAGGTAATTAACTATACCACCTGGAAATCCATATACTGAGGCATTTTGCCAGAAATCCAGACAAGTTTAGGATCTGGATTAAGCACCAGTCCAAATAACTGCTGGTCTAAAATTACATAAAAAGTGCCTTTAGTGAATTTATTATTAGGAATGTAGCGTTACATAAATGATCAAATAAGGTCATTATCAAAAAACAAGGTTAAATGAAATAAATAATGTACAAGAAATCCATTATAAATTAAACCACATGATATTAAATCAATCAGCCGACAGTGACAAATCTGACACAAAGTAAAATCAACTTTAGAATACAAGCCAGAGGACTCATTTTGGGGGCTGATATTAATATGGCAGTTAATTACATGATATGAAAGTTAATTACAGGTAAATCTATATCCAGATATATAAGCATCCACACTATCGCCTATTTAAAGCAAAATGAAACCAATAAGAAATAAATGTAGATCTCACCAGTACGACACAGTAACTTCTTAACTTACAAAAACAAGAACAAAAGCAGCATTAGAATGCTAAATCTTCAGTATTTAGTTTGTATTGGAATATGGGATGTTGTTCATCAGTTTTGACAGATATTGGAAGCATTTTTTCACAAGCAGGGTTGGACTGGGATAAAGCCAATGACGTTGGGGTCCCACCACAGTACATTTTGCTGGGGTGCAGCCTACATCCTCATTGGCCCATGAAGTCCAGTCCGGTCCTGTTCAAGTGGAGGACAGTGGTACAAAATGAGCTCTAGAGGGGCAATTATAGGTTGCACAGGGACTATTGAACTTCCTGCTGTTGTCCAGCTGGTCTGTAGGCTCCTCATGATGTTCTATAGATAATAAGGTCCTAAGCCATTTGCTGCATGATTGATTAGAACTAGGATCTTGAAATTAAATCCGGCTGTGACCAGGACCAATCGAGAGCGGTCAGGACCACTGTGTGTGTATCTATGAAGACCAGAGCACATTCAATAAGACCCCTGTAGAAATGTGTTGTAGCAGTGTAGGCAAGGAAAGACCTGAATTAGCATGGAGGGGTAATATCGAATGGCCGATATCTCAGGATTTTGTAAATCCATGGAAGAAGCTACTAATTATAGGCAGCAATGAGTCTGTGTGTAAACTGAGCAGTGATGTAGTACAATGACGTCTACCCGTCATTTCATAATGGATGCATGTCAAACATTTTATTCTTACAATAGGCAATATTTATCCAGTTTTTGGGAATATAGATTCATTTGTCAGTTGTATAAATGCAATGGGATGTACCTTTTACCCCCATTATTTCTGCAAAATAAGTTAATTAGTTCTAGATAAAAAAAGCTGTCTTCAAGAGATATCTGCTATGCATTTTAATGGAGAATACATTCCATTTCTTTTGTTTTCACTATATATTTCATGTTTCTGACTAATATTAAACGCTGCTTTTTGTAATTTTAGATAAAATGCTTTGTGCACTACAGAGGAATAACTCAAGCTTTTATATAAAATGTCTGTCAGCATTTATTTGTTATAATGAGTGAAACACTATTTTTCTCACAATACAGTGCTTTCCTGAAACCCTTAACCCTTAAAGTCTTTTGTACTTAAAACAGTATCAGAATGACTCTTGCAATCCACGCATTGGTCTTACAAGATTTTTGGGCTTATTAAAAACGATGAAAAGGTAACTGGGGAAAAAGTTTTAGTTTATAATCATGTCCTTGCTTTTGTGAAAGGCCACAGCAGTCAATTAAAAATATACAACAGAACAAGAATTTTACCTTTATTTGCAGGCAAACAAAGGGAACCACAGGCACACTAGCGTGTTACTAACATGCTGTGCCCAAGGACACAGAATTGATGTGAACAACAGGGAAAATATAAAGCTAAGACAATGGACCAGTTCACAGTGGATCCTAGAGTTCTGTAAATACCCTTCCTCACTACTGCAGTGCTTTTGAAAAAAAAATAGCTTACTCCTTTTATAGTTACACTATACTTTAATGTGATTGGCTAGAATTTACTAAGCGTTGGGGTGTGCCACACTTGTGATTGGCTAGGCCAGGCCCACTCCAGCCCCTCCTCCTCACTGAGCTGAGCATCAGTAGTACTGGTTCATGGACAAGTGCTTCAAAGAGAAAAACGTTATGGATTTTTGGATTTAAGATTTGATTTTAAGATCTCCTGTTTGCTTTAATTTGGAAAATGGATGTATATTGTTTTTTTTATGGCTACATATACCTTTAATTTGGCAAATATATCTCATTCAAACACTGAAAACATTTATAAGTGGAGACTCAGATCAATTATTGTTCAGCCTGTCCCCTATGCTAACTCTTGCTTTAGAAATATATGAAAATGTGAAAGTTCCCCTACAGATTTTTAGGTGCCTGGTTGCTTCTTGTGCACTAGACTATACTGGCTTTAAGAAATGTACATGTAATGCAGATTAAAGTCTAAATTAGGTGCCATGTTTTTGGTATAAACAGAGATTAATATTACTCTATGAGAGTGTAGGAAGCATAGGTAATCACAGCTAGACAAGAAAAATGACAGGGTTGCGAAATGAATCCTTAATTCAACAAGTCTAGGCCACTGAAAAAACAGACTCCCTATCTCACTAGCCCCCTTTCAGTTTGCAAACTGTTCTAGCTGAGGACACATGTCCTTTGCCCTTTGTCTGGCTCTGTCCCAGATGGATTAAAAAGACACATCCATAAGATTGCTGATCATTGATATTTGTAGAGCTTTGCTTCAATCACCCCCCCCCCCCAAAGACTGATGTGGTACTTGAGCCAGCTGGGTTTTGACACTTCTCTAAGCCAGAGTTTCCCAATCCAATCCTTGGGGACCCACAGACAGTCCAAGTTTTTGCTCCCCCGTAGGGAGCCGGGAGGGAACTAAAACGTGGAAGGTCTATGGGTCCCAGGCGACTGGGTTGGGAAACATTGCCCTAAGCAATTGGACTTTGGGCTTCCTGACTAAAAGATCTCAGACAGTACAGGTTGGCAAGGGCATATCCTGCACCATCAAACTGAGCCCTGGGGACCCCAAGGGTTGTGTGCTCAGCCCACTGCTGATCACATCTCTGACTCAGAACCACATTCTGAAGTGCATTTCAAACCATATCATCAAGTTTGCTGATGGTACAACGGCGCTGGGCTTCATCAGCAGTATTGGTGATTCAGCGTACAAGGCGGGGGTGTAGAGACTAGCAGGCTGACCAGCAGGCTGACATAAAACCAACAAAGTCTGTCTATGAATGTGGATAAAACAAAGGAGGTGATTGTTGACTTCTGGACATGCAATGCTGATTGTTCCCCATCAACGGTTCCACCATGGAGACAGGCAAAAATGCCAAGCTTCTTTATGTGCATGTAACAGATGACCTCACCTGATCCCCCAGCACCACCTCTAGCCAAGAAAGCACAGCAGAGCCTCCATTTCTTGTGGCAACTGAGTAGACCAAGCTTTCCTCCCCCTATCCTGACCACATTCTACAGGGGCACCATAGAGAGCATCCTGAACTTTATCACCCGTCTGGTTTGAGAACTGCAATGTCCCAGAGAGTGGCTACAACTGATGTGATAACTGAAGTGGAAACAGCTGAAAACATCACTGCGGTCTCTCTTCCCTCTCTTCAGGACGCTTTCCAAAATGCTGCATCCACAGCGCCTGCAGGATATTGGATAACCCCTCCAACATCTCCCATTGACTCTTTGCCCACCTGCTCATCCAGACCAGCTCCGTCACACTCTGTAATATCCTCTTCTCCCAATGCTGTCAAGTTCTCAAAAACCCTGCAGCCCCCCCCCCCCCCTCCTGCCAAGTTGAACCCCCCCACCCCATTTACATTAGTCACTTTAGTACACCACATATGCATATATCCAAATGCATAACTACTTTGGGTTGAGTATTGGGGATGGGGGGTTGAGGTCTCCACCCATTTAAGGGGGTCCTGTTCGTTGTAATGGCTGGTTTTGATTACTGGGGTTACATCCCACCCTACATAATTTATGCCTATGCATATATCTATAAATATGTTTCATACTTATTTTTGAATTCCACTACCAATTCTGCCTTCTTTTTTTCTGATTTATGTGTGTGTATTTGTTGGACTGTTGACCTTGTCTAATCCCACAATAATCTCATGTACAGCCTACCTTACATACATGTCGCACCATGGTGTTTGGGGGGAACACTGTATGCTTCCACTATATACTGTACATGGATGGTAGAGCAATAAGGGTAACTTCACTTATTTTAAAAAGCAGTACAATTTAAACCATTGAGTCATTAGAAGATGACGTAAATGTTTAGCAAAAACAAAAAGGTAGGGACTTGATAAATCCATTCATCCATCCATCCGTCTTTCATAAGCAATTGTCAGGTACAGTGTCACAGTGCTCCTGGGACGTATCCCAGAATGCTCAGGGCTCAGGCAGTGGGACATCATAAATAGGATTCAGGTTCATTGCCAGGCGTACGCTCATTCATTGTGGGCAAATCAGAGACACCATTTCACCTGCGTATAGACAATAGGTCGGTTGACTTCACTTTCAAGCAATAGCTGTGCTTAACTGAAAATAGTTACTTTTATACTGTGATAAACAGCCAATAATAAATACTAATCTTCAAGTGCGGATGGGAGAAAACGCCAGCTAAAAAACATCATATACATTTCTCTGATGTGAAATACAAAATTTGTGCTCCTGGGTTTGAGGATGGATGGTATAAGTCTTGCTTTTGGCAGGAGAACAGACTGAAACATATTACACAGAGATAAACAGAGACTTTATTTAGGCACAGGAGTAGTTTGGAGACATTAAGAAAATGGTGGGGAAAATAAAAGCAAAGCACAAACTTTCAGCGTCAGAACAATAGGGAAAGTACAGGAAAACAAAAGAGGAGTGTGGTCGTGGTAACAGCTACGATACGATGTTACATCCTTGCATAGGTTACCGATTTATTTTAAAGATTAAAATAAATTGTATGTTTGAATCCATCCCATGATCCTGCATCAGATAAATTAATGTACGGTTTTATTAACAATCTATCTTTAGTGGTTACTGATATATCCATCCATCCTCTGTATCCGCTTATCCCATTTGGGGTCACTTGGGGGGGGTCCGGAGCCTGCGAGCACAAACCAGGGAATAACCCAGGATAGGGTGCCAACCCATCGCAGGGAACACTCACACACCTATGGGCAATTTGGCAACACCAGTTAGCCGCAGCATGTTGTTGGACCAAGTGGGAAACCCGGAGTACCAGGGGGAAACCCCCACGATGACACGGGGAGAACATGCAAACTCCACATGCATGGAACCCAGGCAGAGACGTGAATCCCAGAGGTGTGAGGCAACAGTGCTAATCACTGCACCACCGCGCCGCCCGTTAATGGTTTGTTTTAAAGATTAAAATAAAATTTATTTTTGAATCCGATAAGCTAAATGGTTGAACATGGATGTATGAGGTGATTAAAAATCTTTCTTTAGTGGAGAAAACTGCTACAGATTCCCTATCATATTCAAATTTAAGGTAAAAGGACTAGTGGTTCAATAGTAACAAAACAAAACTTAAATTGCACTTGCGATTCAGCCTCTTTTTAAATTCAGCATAGTTCAAAAGTCTAGCATACATACCAAGTACCCACATAAATATTTTAAATTACCAGTAAACTGTGCTCTCTAACATACCACTGTTTTTGCCCCCCCTGTATTGCACACAGAACAGATCAAACAGTGTCTGGTTGCAATTTGTTCTTTTTCTTTTCTGTGCCAGGAGCTGCAAAGAAACTGAAGACTGTTTTCGGCTTTTGGCAGAGAAAATAAGGCTTCATAGCAGGGGAAGTAACACCCAAAATCACAGTGTAATATTGTGAAATTATCAGCATGGGCAAACATAAGTGGCAATGGGAGACATCACAACACCTTCCATGGCTTTCCAGCACTGCCAGCAGTTACAGAAAAGCACGCCGGACAACTGAAATTCAATCAGGGAAGGGCGTCCGAGTGTGGGGCGGAAAAACATAATAATAAGTGAAATATGATTTTCTCATTCGGAAGATCGAAATGGAATGCTACTTTAACCCCTTGGAGCACCTGTGCTTTACTTTGGCAGATTACAGCCCCGAGCATTCAACTATATGAAGTACATTTTAAAAAGCCCCCAACCCCCACCGATCGCTCCCCTCAGCCACTCCCTGCTCTCCTCAGTGTCGTTAAGCTAATTAACTCTGCCTTCCTTCATCAGTTTCAATCCTTTTTTTTCTGGTTTCCTCTAACCTTGCACCTCCTAATCAGGTTTGTTGTAGAGGCTCCCTGCCTGATCCCCTTAAATGGGAGGAAAGTTGAGGTGAGCCACCAGATATTAGGTCATTAAGCCTCTTCTATAAAATGAAATTGCTGTGGGGACAAAAGAAGGGCAGATAGGCCCCGCTTTCGGTCGCATGCAGAGAACATTGGAAAGTTCGTGCCTGAAGTAAGCATTTTAGTCGTGGTAAGTTTCACATGTGTAGCTATCAAATCTAAAAATCTAAAAATATATACGAAATGGGATGTTTTCACGTGAAAACTTTGCGAAGTATTTAGTTATAAGCGTATGTTATTTGAGGTTAAGTATGGAGTATCTGTTAGAATGTCAACATTTCTGTGTTCCAGTACAGATTGAAATATGATATCGACCAAATATATGCGGAACATTCATACTTCCGCTATCTATATGTTTATGTAAAACTCAGGGCAGCCGTTGCCAATTCGTGATGTGGCTTTTTTGGCATGCCAGGCGAGCTTAATTCCTGCCAGAGGCATCCCCAGTGCAGCCATTACATCGGTGTCTGAAGTATATGAAACAGATTTATGCTTAGCAACCCTACAGGTGGGAAGTAAGATCAGAGTCAGTTTCACAGGCGTCCAGCAGGATGGTTTGCTGTAACTCCGCAGGGGAGAAGACACTGTGAAGTTTGTCAGTATACCAGTGATGTAGTCATGATTTCCGCCGTTAGTGTGAGAAACTAAGGTTCAAATAGCACCATGGCTGTCTATGCATTAACATGGTACAGCTACTTCCAGGAATAGCTACATTCACATTCACTGCCTTTTCCTTTGTTTTTCGCAGCAGAAATCCTGAGCTGGTATATTCCTAAATAAAACAAACTAAATAAAGCACATTGCAGAAGGGACTGTGAACCACCAAATTTGCATTTGTATTTATTTATTTGCAGATAATTTTCTCCAATCTGATGTAAAAGTGATAATGCATAATAAGCATACAGCTGTCATGGAGCCAAGTGCTCTTAAGCCGAGCTTCCAATGAGTGACCAGAAATAAGTACAAGATAATTGTAGGATAAAAAGAGATATATAAACACCACTTATCATCTAGTGGTAATCTAGCAGGAACAAAGGTCTAAGTGCAATATACAAAAACACAGAGGAAGATCTACTAATGCGAAGAAGACCATCTCACAATGGAACAAGTCAACAGTAGACGGTAAGCCTGTGAGCATCACCGGTGGGGATGAGCTTAGTTAGGGAGACAGATTTTGAAGAGTTCAAGGAAAAGATAAGATTTATGCTGTTTCTTGAAGGTCATGAGGGTCACAGCAGACCAGATGACACTGGGTATCTCACTCCGTCATTGAAGAATCACACATGCAAAATTTCTAGAATAAGACTTACTTCCATGTTATGGAGGAATCACACGGCACTGCTCATCTGCTGGTGTTAAAGGGCAGGATGTAAGACAGACCATGATGACTGATTTGATGCAGGCGAGTGCCATTCCATAGACAACTTCAAAAGCAAGCATCAATAACTTGATAACCTAAGGCGAGCACCAATAGGGAACCAGTGGAGGGACCTATAGATATTTGGATACCCAGCACATATTTCACAGTAGATTCTGTAACGTAGCGTACCAATGGCCATGGTGAATCAGAACACAAATCACAGAAAATACATGTTTTCTTTATAGTTGAAGTTTATGCTAGATTTGTCACATTGCAATGACTATAATTTTCAATTCGAAACCCATTCACTGGAGAATTGATAAGAAACATATTTCGCTCTCAGATGTCAACACTCATGTCAGCTTGACAATGGCTCTGTGTTTTCTCAGTACTCGCTAGCTACATTGTCAGGAAATTGAGCTGAAACCGTATAATTACAATTTCAGTTTTAATTTACTGAACTCTCCAAAATGTTTGTTTTCATGTTGTTTGAAGTTTACTGTTTTAGCTGAAGTCACTAATGAAAGGAGTCCAATAATGGTGCTTCTACCATGGCTTTGCTAAACACCGTTTACTTATTTGTCCAGAGATGTCATGTGAGTATTCATTATTTTCATGTCCACAGGTAGCTCTGGAAACCTAATAACAGTTCAATATTAATGCATTTTCATGTTTTATTAAACATGTTAATATAAAAACCTGTGCGACTTTTTACTCATGAGCAGGCAGTCATTTTTATCAGCATAATTTTCCTTGGTTTCCAAAATGCGAGCGCCTGTCTGTTGACAGTTTCTTTGGTAAGTTATTGGACTTTCCGCTTCCAGTGAGTGTCCTGATCAGCAGTTTTATCCTTTTAGTGAATATATTTTTCATAGCGAATTGTAACGTTATTAAATGCTAATTGAAATCATTTTCAACAGCCTCTTAGAGGTGTGCGGGTATACGAAAATAGTTCACCTCGTTGTGGTTTATCCCTTACATATAATACATACAAGTCGCCCCCAGGTTAAGAACGCCCAACTTACAGACAAGTCATGCTTAAAAATGTCATAAAGCCTACTTTGTTAAAAATTAAATACAATGGTTAGCAATAATGAATGCACACAAGACTCTGTGACACTCATGACAACATTACAGTTTGTTGACTCGATGTACAACACCATACTTTTATTATTACTGTAAATAATTACTACTGTGTTATAATTTTTCCGACTTACCTACAAATTTGACTTAAAGATAGACTTAGGGAATGAATCTTGTTCATAACCTGGTGACTGCCTGTATAGAAAAGAATGAACAAATGCAACAATGACCTAATGGGTGGTAAGGAACAGCTGACACTGGTAGCAAGCAATTGTGAAATCTGTCTGCAGACCTCCATAGGGCTAATAAAGGGACAGAACTGCATCTGTCTGCCCAAAATCATCATGTGGTGCCTTCACACAAGGCCTACTTTGTACCTGTGGGTAATGAGTAGATCTCCAACCGATTAGTTCAATGAGACTGGAATTGGAAAAAGAAAGTAACCCCAGCTTCAAATAAAGCATTATAGGTGTACAATGAGATCAACAGACAAATTGCTACCTAAAGAACAGAAATAAAATATATCTACTCTGAGATGTTTTTTCGCACTCTAACAAGAACATATTATGGTGAGGATTTTTGGTCCTTTGTCCAAATAGAATGACAGAGATAATCAGTATAAAAGGAGTATCATTTAATTAGACTGCACACTGTGAGAAACAGAGTCGGACCAGGTAGATTCTTTTAACAAGAATCTCGTTTCATCTGGATAGATACACTGTAAAGGACATGTTTGTTTCATCAAGTGTGAATTTAATTTGCAGCTTTCATATTGAGAACACCTTCGCCCCTAGCAGTGAGAAGATATCAAAAGGTCTTAAATTCATATGAGGGATTAATGAAAAATGGGGAGGGGGCCGTTTTGATAATTCACTTGAGGGACGTTTCAAAAACCATTATGGGTCTCACAGGGTCACACCTTGATATTCTTAAAATCGTTAATACAGGGTAAAAGAAACTGAAGACATTTATGAAACTGATATGTTAAGTTCCCTGCTTTGAGGGTCCTGTAATGTTCATTGATTTAACTTTCTTTAAGGTGCTACTATATTTAATTTAGTGGTGGTTTACATAATGAAAGACATGGGGTTAACTCAATTGTAATGTCCTGAATGAAGTCACCACCTCTCAGAAACAGGCTGAAGAAAAGGTGTAAGGTGGATGGCTTTCAGGAGCAGTAAATCAGCCTGGGGGTAAGTAAGCACCATTGTTAAATGGCAGTATCACTGCCAATGGCTGATTTTCTGGAGTTAGGAGTTTGCTGCTCATTACCACCAAGTTTTATGGATTTTTTCTCTGCATTCATATTAATATCTGTGTGCTGAATGTTTATAGGAAAATAGATGGACTTTCATTATATGCAGATATCCTGTTCCCTAGGCTTAACACACCTAAAAAATTATTTGCTTTCCTTTAAAATTTGTCTAGTTTTCTGACATGGAGGTATTTAATGTATCTGTACCAGTGTCTGTCATGTTTCTATATCTATAGTCCTTCACTGTCTTTTTTTTCTGTTTAGGAAAAGCAGCATGGACCTGTACAGTATATGGGGCACTGTCATTGGCTGACCTACTGAAATTCACTGGCTTAAAAACTAAAGCCCACTGCACCATTTGTAATTTTGTGTCAGCTTAGCACTGGATTTGGACCTCCACAGCTATTTATTTACTGCTGCATGTACCTTATAGCTTTTTTCCTCTTCGCAGTTATCTTCTTTTTTTTCCTATACTGAGATGTAATACGATAAAATGTTGCTGCAGTAGCGATTATCTGAGACCCGGTTATTAACTTGAAATTTTAGATCTGCTGTTACTATTTCATGTACCACATATTTTGGAATCTAAGCATGGCTATGAAGAGGTGGCTATTTTAAATCAAGTTGCTTATTAGCCTACCTTATCATAGCTCCAAACAGTTAAACCTCCTTAGTACACATTCTGCATTGCGACGTCATGACACCAGTAAACCACAAATTTAAAATTGTCCAAGGAATCAGTTTTTGCAACAAATAAATGCAGTCTTACAGACAGACGGACGGACATTCAGACAGATAGATTCGATGCCAACTTTAACGGCAATGTTTGCATATTTCTATTATACTTATTCATCTAATTGTGACTGAATTGCATAAATTCTCATCATTAAAAAACCTTAACTATGGTACCTGCACAATTTAATTATTCGCATCATCAGTAGATTCCGATTCCCAGCCGTGCATGCATACATTGGTCAGATCATTCAAATGCACCTGTGATTTCTTCAATTAATCCCATGAAATAATGAAATTAAAACCATTTTTATAGTTTGGAATATTTTATTATCTATGGCGATGGGAACACATGTCCCTAACACATATTTAAGTTGTCTGTTAATTTTGTGCAACAATATGTATCATCCTTGCCTATGTATCATTGCCTAGATGTCCGAAATGTATTTAAGCTTTCTGTTCTGGTTCATGGTCTTTGACTGGAACACTTGTTAATTAGTAGATCATAATGCTCAAAAAAATCAAACAAACAAACAAAAACAACCTGCAGGAGACCCATGCTATGGAATTCAACTGTTTAAAAGTCTATATATTTCCAAAACAAGTAAAAGACGGGCAAGTGAGGCTTAAGCCCCAAATGTTTTTAGCAAAGCCCTGAATTTTTTTGTCATGTTTTGTTCATTATATGTAAAACACCATGAAACATGTCATGAAACACCAAATTCAGAGCCACGACAAACACAGAACTAAAGTATGTTGAACGGAAGAAAGAGACAGAATATTATACTTTTAAATCTTGAACTACAGCGCATTGACAGGCCCTAGAACTGTCGCTGCTGTAGATCTTTTTAAATGAATTGTTCCAGAAGGTTGAAATCAAGGGTTAAACAGTAGGACACCAGCAGGTGGAAGCAGCAACAAATTTTCACGTCTCTAGCTTTTTTCTAGGGCACATATGATAAAAAAAGTCAGTAGAAAAAAAACAGAAAAAAATATTTTAAAGTAAAATAAAAAAGTCTGAGATATTTGGTTGCTTGAGTAAAAGTTGAGGCAAGAAGTGGTGGGAAGGTGAGGTCTTCATGGTGAGAACGAGGAAAGAGGAAAAGTGTACAGACACAAAACGCTTGGCAAGAAAAGCAAGTCACAGTTGCATACAAGGAAGATCAGCAAGTAAAAATTCTGCTAATGTAGTGAAGTGAGGAAAAGACCCTGGCTCTGGGGTGTGATAGACTGTCTGTGATGTTGCCTAAGTGCTCAGGCGTTGAGGGAGGACTGGGGATTACAGACTGTGAAAAGGGTACTGCCTGTCCCAGCCTGGAATTCCATCCTGAGGTTCTCCAGACACCAACCACCACACACACACACAAACCCCTCCCCCAAGCTGCCTTCCCAGTCCACCTCGGGGAAAGCGATATGACTGTGCCTTCATTGCATTAGGCCAGCGAGCGGGTAGCTGAATCGCTGGAGGAGCATATAAGTGTGCGAAATTTCCACATGGTAATAAAACAACTGCCCTTTATTCGGTTTCTAATAAATGTCAGGCGCGGAGTGCCTAGTGGAGTACTACTACTATTACTACTACTACTACTACTAATAATAATAATAATAATAATAATAATAATAATAATAATAAACCTT
>JAAGVU020000032.1:7868796-7888609 GCA_011763525.2 Mormyrus iriodes
ATATATATATATATATATATATGTGTGAAATATTAGAAGTTTACAAATCCCTGCTGTTTTAGATATCCTGGTCATACTGTTTTGGAAAAATCCCTTTGAAGCCGACGTAGGTAGCGAAAACAGCGGTGTACCTCTACGGATAAGCATGACTAATTTCTACCTGTACCTGAGGATATCCTAATACGGTTTATTGAGAATTACTGTGTCTGTTCTGCACCTCTATTCAGTTTCAGTCAAAGGAAATTAGCACAACACGATCTATCAGCGGGTGGGGGGGGGGCCCTTTCCCAAAACTACCGTCTCTAGCTTGGCTGTGTAAACCGGTGTCCATAGACAAAATCGACGTCCCTGAAAAAACACACAGGGTTTCTGATTTTCTCCAGTCCATTGCATCATTTAACTCAACAATTAAATATGTCGTGTTATGATAGCGGTATAATAATCGCCTTCGCTTTTACTGGAATAAAACAGCCCTGCGCTTCAACTTCTGCCTCCTCGTTAAGTTGCAGCTGAATGCCAAAGCAATGAAACAACCCGTTCAGCGCTTGAACGGCGTCCTTCTTTTTTTGTTTTGTGTACTTATTTAGAATAAATCGGTTGTATTGGACATCAAATTACAGCGGCTCAAACTGTTTTATCATTTTATATCAGTGTCAATACACACGCGTTGTTTGCTTATAAACGCATCAGTATGCACTTAAATGAGGGCCATAAATAATTTGACGCGTTAACATATGTTTGCAGTTTAATTTTAAATAACGAAAGACAAAACATTAACATTTTATTCTGACAAGTGATCTACGTTTTCGCATAACACTCCCCGGTATAGAGACTGCACTGTAACAGTCTACTACAGAAACTGCGTTAATATGCACAGAAAGCCGGGTCTTAAAAATATTAACATTAGTCAACGATTTTAATATCAACTGGCTGCTGGATGCTTTAACTTCAGTTTTTTTTGACACATTTAAATGCAAAAGGAGAGCATAAACGGGATGACTAATTCATACTGTTCCAACAAACTGCTGGCAGCGCAGCATTCCCACCTGGCGGCAAATGCATCCCTCTGCCCACCGCGTTTAACGTACTTTCCTCTCTGATTACAAAGTTAATGACTTTAACACGTCGGTATGTTTATGTATCATGAGTACCCTCTATATTCAGAGACGAAAAGACTTATTTGTGTTCTCGGTAACATTATCTATCCCATTCCATAATATGGGCTGGTGTCAGTTGGGTATGACTTTAACATCACCGACGTGTAAAAAGAAATTAACCTCTAGTTGCATATATTGTTAGGAAACGGAATGATCTTAAATAGAATTATCAAGCGGATATTTTGATTAGTTTCTGCGTGTCGTGACTTGTGTATGATTCAACAAGTAGCCTAATAAAATAATAACTCAGAGCCTACTTTAATCGGCAGGGTGAAATGAATTTGAAACTTGCTTGGTAGTAATATTCTTGACCATGTTAATTTTTAAATGTATTAATTTTCCATATCATCATAATGCGTGTATGTATATCCTATCGACACTGTTTTTTTTTCTCATGCCCAACTTGTGGCATAGTGCTAGGAAACAATCGCAGAGTGTTGTGTGCATAAGGCGATAAGGAACTGCGAACGGGCAGTCGCCTTGTGCCGAAGTTGATACATTTTGTTAAAGCAATCTATTTCCACCTTAAGTGCTGCCATAAATTTCCGCGCTGACCTGGTTCAGGATTTAGCTAAGCTTTTATTACGGCTCGGTGATATATGGCCTGCTCCGTGGCTTTTTCGACGAGACCATGGCTTTTGGTGATCCCGGGAGGGCACTAGCCGGCATCAGAGCGCACGGCCCCGCTCTAATAACGCACACGGCAATACTGATAATATGCACAAACAGAATTAAAATTCCAAGTCTTCATCATTCAAAATATTGTCATTAAGATAGATATTAAACCTCTTGATACTTAGAAGTTCACCTGAAGAGTTCAGCAGCTAGGTCTATTATCTGTGGCCCGAAAGGAGCAGTACAGTTGGTGAAGTTCAGTATAGCTCATCATTGAATTGTTCAGAGATACTGGTTTCTAACCCACATTAAACGATCCGCAATCACAATTTCTTTACTGATAAATCTAATATGAACAACACAGATAATGTAAGCTTGTATTAACGAACCTATTTGAGGCAAACGCCCTAAGGAGTGCATGAGGCGCATTTTACTTAACGCGTCAAGTATCTGTTTTGACAGGTTCCCTCACTGATCCATACTGCAATTACTGCTGACCACAGACTATTTAATGGGAACTATGTTTAATTAAAATGCATGAACTATATGAATTTAACATCGCTGCTTTTTAAAGATAAACTGCCAGCTACACTTTATTCTATGGCAGCTAAATGATAATTTGATGAAAATGACAGAACAATTTAAATATATGCACAGGCTGGTGTTGCAGTAATAATTCCTACTAGCTTTAAAGATTTGGCACAAACAAAAAAAGATCTTTTAAAGAATCGGATTTGTAGGTCAAAGTATCCTGCGTGCATTTAAGGCTCTCATCCTTAGCTGTCAGAAATCAGACTTTCATAATGTCTAATAATATCATCCTGACTGTAAGCTTTCCTCCCCACATTTTATGATTTTTTTATTGAACCAGTTTTTACGAGATGCAAGACAAATTTAATATCACTATGAAGTCAACGCCAGAAAACAATGTGCTAGAAAACTTTAGTAAATGGCTAATTCGTACTATGACTTTGAGATTTCTGTTCTCTTCAAGGATTTAACAGTTTCAGTGACATTTCATTGCACCACAGCATACTGTAATTTGCATTTATTATATTATTATATTATGGTTTGTGGATCCCCAGACGGTGCACAATGCAACATAACTTCACTGATCACTATTTGGTGACAAACATTTAGTCCTACGCTTAACAACATTTAAGAAAATACCCATTTCTGTTGCTAAGATGTCTTTTCCAAAGACCACACTTTTAAAACTAATATATTACCTTATTTTTTTGAATTATTATTATTATTATTATTATTATTATGTGTCTAGAAGAACAGAAGATTTGCCGTTTCACGATTTATTTTTACAGTACCAATGTATATCAGCGTATAATGTCTCAGAACACAATATGAAATCTAAAAGACTTTATAATGCATACTTTCTTCAATAAATTTACTAGATTCTTGAAAAATAAAATCCTCAGAAAATTCCCCTGTTGAGTCATTACAAAGGCTAATTTAACTTTTTCCATGTATGTATAGACGTTTATACATTATAATTTTGGGGCTCACTGTCAAATGTAGGTATAAGTTTTCCTTAGAATAAATAATTACACAATGTCACGTTCTGGCACCTCAAATTTAACTGCCAACCCTTACGTTGTGTTATTGAGTTAATTTGTACGATTTTATTACAATTCAGAAAACTTCAGCAGGATCTGCCTGCCCACCCTTCTGCCGTTCTCATCTGTCACCTCGATCTTTTAAACTGCCACAGATTTAATTTAGTCCTGTCCTATTGTGAAGACAATATGTACAGCGATTCAGAATAACATTTACATGTACTTTTTCGTCCCTCTGAGTTGAATCACACCTCGCCAGGCTTCTTCCTGTGCGTTTCATAGCGTGTGGCTCACAGTGTTTTCAGGTCTGGATTTAATCCTCTTCACTCTGCTGTGCTTGGAAGCCCTTCATTATTATTATTATTGCCTAACCCATCGGAAATCAGCAGGGGCCATTTTGTTCTGAACACTTGCTCTTAGTTAAGCGATGGAATCAAAGCCAAGCTTCATTAGAGCAGCACTGACAGTGAGTTTACCAGGGCCTGCAGGCCACTGAGGGATAAATAGATGGAAACGGAAAGATCTGGAACCATGTTGGTTGCATTTTTTTTTGAAAGGTATGGCTCTTTGTGAGGCAACACAGTGGTGTGGAGATGAGGCTATTTTTTTAAAAAGCAGTGGTTAAAGAAAGAATCCCAAGAAAAGCAAGGCAACACAAACCACACGTTTAACCAAACTAATTTCTGTCCACTTTTCACTTGCGAGGAAGCTATTTGGTCATGTCACTAATTTAGTTTCAATTGTAAGTTAAAATATGACGGCAGATACCGAGAATAACAGCATCATTTAGAAACTGAAAAAAAAGAAAATGATTTACAGCAAGGCTCAATTAACAACAAAATTCCAGGCAAACTAATGGCAACTTAGACTGCGCAGATTAGCCAAACTCGCATTAGTGAGCATCCGTTTAATTCTGAATACAAACCAAGCATCTGAATGGTGATTAAGCAAAATGGTGGGGTTCTTTTTATACTGATTTTTATTACTGCTTATTCATCAGAAAGGAATGTACACAACAAAAGAAGCCAATGTTATGAATAGTAGTTTATAATGCAATATCAGGTTATTGTGATTTGAGCTATTTACAGCATTCAGCACGCAGTATTATTCACCAATGAAAATTGGGCATGCTTCACAAGTACATGACACTGCAGTTGAACCTACAGGAAACTCTGGAAGACAGAATCCCTGAGAACTGAAGTGATAGAACTGACAACAGCACTCTTACATGACACACTCCGGACGTTTAAAATGTGACACAAGTGGTAAAAGTCGTTATTCTGAAATAATATGATGCCACCAAGAAAGGGGCAATTAAACTTCATTCCCAAGTTTTTAAAGTAGATATCTTGCTTGTTGCTTTTTTTTATTATGTACGTGACACAGTGTGACTTTCGAAGGACTGGAGAGTAGATCAATACTTGTTGAACTGTTGTGTGGAAAAACAGAAATAACAGAGAATTCCTTATTTTTACTAGGCGTTTTGTATAGCCTGCTAAAAAAAAAAAACGAGACAGAAAAAAAATGTTGAGTAATTCTTTGGTTTGGCATTACTTCAGCAAGTTTTAAATAGGATGACTGTACACTGTGCCGACTGCGTGCTGTTCACAAAAACGACAACATTGCGGTTGTGTTGGGCTTGTTTCAGATGCCGTTGGACTTGACTTACTTAACATATTACCTATTTTAAGTATAAATGCTGGTAGTAACATATGAAAACTATAAATCTAATTTATACTCATTTGGAGTCAGCTCATTAGTGCTTAATGACAAGGCTATTCAGAAAAGTCAGTTGAGCTGATGTGGAATGAAAGGAACTCCATTACTGTTAAGCAATTTGGTGAATAATTCAGAAAGGTAAAAAAAAAAAAAAGAAGTCAAACCCATGAACAATTGTGTAAATGAAAAATGTGATGAAGGATAGCGAAACCCTAGCTACACAGGTGTACGCTTAAAATAAACGAGCAGTAATGGGTCATTTAAACAAACTGTTATCATTTTGTCTGAGTGATACCAGTGAGCGAACAGTATGAAAAAGTAACCATGCTTACAGTGCATTGTCACCATGGAAACAATTAATCACAAACATTATTATTGTTGTTGTTACTGCTGCTGTTGGGGTTACAGTATAAGCAGTAGTAATAAATAAACCTGGAGGCCTTTTTGGTTATAAATCGCCACATCCTGTAGTCATCTGATCTGTTTCGCCTGTCCCCCATATAGCCACTAGTACACATTCCGTTTTTTAGTCATTGAAGTTACAGGAGGCTAAGGAAGTGTATCATGAGATTAAGTAGCAATTAGGGTGTGGGCCACAGGCTAAAGAGTGGCCATGTTGAACAGATGCACCGTGCCTTAAGCACAGGAGGGTGGGAGGAGGGGCAGAGGGGCAGTCAGTCCCAGCTGGAGCTGCCAGGGTTATGGATTCAGAGTTCTCAGCATAGCTGAAGGCTTTCTAGTGATGAGCGATATTAACGTTATTGTTTTTTAAGTAAACTGTAGCATTCTGGCTGAGATCTTAATTTATCAAGCGTAATCGTTTGACATAAAGATGATATAGTATCAGCATAGACGCATAAAAACTCAGTGGGGGACAAACGTTTTAGCACGGATGACGGTAAGACCAGACTGGCTCGCTGAGTGCAGTGGAGCCTGGAAGTCTCAGGAGTGACGACTCACAGCCTTTATAGGAATACCACAATCGCTGCCCTGTAGTTGCATAGGTCAGAGAGCGGCCAGCCGGAGTCTTCCAGACATTTATTGACTTGCTGATTTAACATGTTTCATGTTTTATTATTGTTTTTTCTTTGAGAAAGAGTTTTAACTTCTGCGTGTATTTTTCGCCTCTTCAGCAGGCACATCACTAAATTAGTGGATCCTGTGGTATTTGATCCTCAGAGTAAACATGGAACAGCTGTATCGGGCTCAAAAGTCTACCTGGGTAACAGACATATATCATCCTTTTGTAATGGCATTAAATTCCATCGCTGTCTTACAACAACATGATTCTACACCTGTTCCTAATCTGCACATCAAACACAGGCAGCTTCAGGGAAAGTTTTACCCTTACCTGCACTTTTTTTTTCCTTTTGTCTTCCTTCAAAGGGTTGCTGGGGGGGGTAATTTTGCCCCACCTATGGTTTCAAATATTAAATAATTTATTTCTATATTTCAGTTTTCCGTTGTAATGTACATGTTACCATTGTGTTCTTACTGGTTTTTACATAATTTGTTATTCCACTATTGTTGTATTCTATTCTGTTTTAAACTTCGTGCACCAGTTCTAGGTGTCACAAGACACTTCCCATTATATATGTACCTCAATGTACTATAATGAATGTATGTGGCGTTTGCATGTTCTCCCCGTGTCATCGTGGGTTTCCTCCGGGTACTCTGGCTTCCCCCCACAGTCCAAAAACCTGCTGGGGTGAATCGGAGTTACCAAATTGCCCGTAGGTGTGAAAAGTGTGTGAGTTTGCCCTGCGATGGGTTGGCATCCCATCCTGCATTGTTCCCTGCCTTGTGCCCGTAGCCTCCAGGACAGGCTCTGGACCCCTATAACCCTGAGTAGGACCAGCAGGTACAGAAAATGGATGGCTGAATGGATGGATGAATTTTACTGTTCGTTTTCCTTCAAATTTTGAATGGTCAGGTATTTCCTCATAGGTATCCTCTTCACTGTGATGCGAGCTCCGATGCGGTGTAGGCTTATGCATGCCAAAGTTGCATTTGCGCTATCAGCTACCTGCTCCGTGTTACTTTGTGGCCGCAGGGGCTCTCAGCACGATTACACCCGCGGCCATGTAGGCACGCGGATGACAGCAGACGTCGCTGCAGTACGATGAAAGCAACAGGATGCAGCTGTCTAACCCACTTAAAAGAATATACACCGCTTTACCATTTAGCCCCACAACAAAGGGCTAACGCTCTGTGGGATACAGGCTGCACGTCTCACAAAAATTGATTTTCTCAAAATAAGTAACTTTATTAATTTCAGGATATATTAATAGATGATACATGGAGCGGTAGCTGAAAGGGAAGTCTGTGAGCCAAAGCGGACTGTTCTGTTACAATGATGTTCCTGGCTTCACGCTAACTTAGATATTACAGGGTTGCTTCCAAGCGCAAGACATTAGAGAAGATAAGATGCTTCCAGCAGCAAATATCTTGGCTTAAGAGGCCGCCTTCTGTTAATCTTTGCCGACTAACTGATACATACTTAACCAATGGACAATAGATTTTCATTGTTATCTGTTGTCAGGTCAGATGCATTTATGAAATTTCAGAAACAAATGGCTTATGAGTACTAGATAAAATCCAAAAGATATAATTTATCATTGAGAAGCTGAACTGGATATTTGAAGAAGGAATGCTTGACTAAGGAATATACAGTCTATACAAATGAGCAGAAAGCAGGTCCAGACGTACTGATGACAGGTCATAAGGAACTTCTCTCATAACTCCTCTTCTCATAACTGATAGCTAGTTTTTTGGCATTTGGTGTTGAACCAACACTCAGCTGCAGATCCAGGTAGCATACTTTGAGATAATTATTTACCGGCGTATTTTTATTGTAGTGTTTGTTTGGATTTTCTGGTTTTGTCGTGGCATTTGAGGAGGACAAATTAGTCCATCTCCAGGAACGTGAGAGCTTTTCAGATCTCCACACATCGTGCTCCAGTTTCAGTGGCAGGACTGACGTGACGCAGCCGACATGAGTATCGCTTTCAGGATGAAGTGGATGAGGTGTCACACTTTCGCAGGAATGTGTGCCTTTAGCTGCTCTGATACTTCTTCGCCAAATGCACTCCACGGCCAGGTGAAAGCTCTCAGATACTGTGGTACGGTGTGTGCTCTGAAGCAACATTAAACCGGGGTGAACAGCTTATCTGTTATTAAAGTTCTCTGAACCTGAACCGGGGAACTCTGTATTAAGCAAAAGAAGCATAGAAAGAAAGAGGTGTGGGGGGGGGGTGCTGCACAGAGAAAAGGCACTTGGTACAGTATTGGCCCAGATATAATATAGTCCTTTCATTTGTAAAGGTGATGAGAGAACAGAGAATTTGGACCAGCTATACCAGGTGAGAGTGGGGGGACTGGAGTAAAGGCAAGGGGGGGGGTGTAGCCTGTTTCGCTGGCTGATCTCTTCAGAGCCTTTCATCTTTTGGATGTTTTGGAAAGTTAATGCACAGAACTGGGGGTGTTAATCTCATATTTTAGATTACGGTGTTGGGTATGTCTACAGCTCCAGTTGGACTGCGTTCATCCGCCTCCCTTGGTGCCCGAAGGCCCACGCCTCTCAGTTCCTCATTCTCACATGAAAAGCCGAAGCCTCGATGTGACCGGAGAGGCATTTTCTTAACAACCAGCTTGGTAGTGATCAAAGAAGACATTGTGCATTAGCTGGACAACTTGACTCCTGACTATGGGACTGAATTGTGTCACGTCCCTGAACGCAGTTACACTCAGCACAGTATCAATAAAACATTTACTGTGTCAGTTTTCTTAATTGAGTAAATTAGTGATAAAGAGATTGATAAATGAGTTTCCCATTCAAGTCCGTGAAAGAATACTGTTTAATTTAAAAGTATGTAAGTTGTCCATTTGGACATAATATGCTCAGCAGTGAGCTCTATAGCAGGACATCGTCAGCACATCCACTTTGTCGTTTGTTACTGAGCCTTGTTCAGCTGTATAACTGCACATACCATAAAAAAAAAGTTTTTGTCATTCTATTTAAATAACTTTAATTGTCACATAGAGTAGGGAAATGTGAGGCAAAAAAAAAACATGGTAGCCGCAGTTTTGTGGTGAAAAAAAAAAGATGACAAGAATGAAGAGAGAAGGCCAAGTTCGGTAATTTGGGTGCACTGTCCAAACAGGTGGCTTTTTAAAAAAGATGGTTGCACAGTAGAGTTCTTTCTTTCTTGTTTGCTTTTTTCTTTTCACTGTTTTTGTTACTCTTTCATCCAGTTACTCTTTCCCACCCTACTGTATAGAGCCATACGTTCTACTCCAGTATCCTTTTCTAACTTACCCCCCTGATCTCCCTGCCCCTTCTCTTGTGACAGACTCTTATCAGGGGTAGCTCCTAATTGCACTATTATTTCCTTTCCTGGTAATCTCACTTTAGTGGTATAGAATTCTTGTCACTTAGTGGCATTGAGATACAGCCATTTGCTGCCATGGGACTTTGCCGTTTGCCGTCCGTTGATAAGAGGTGACATTCTGACACTGTGCCTTCACTCTTATATTGAGGGGGTTGTTCAACATAAAGGTCAGACCTTGCGCCTCCGATTACGGCTTCACACCCTCGGGACAAATGGCCTGTCTGGGTGCCAAAAAAAAAAAGAAAGTTTTTGTTTTATCTATTTCTTTGAACTCCTTATGAACAGCTCAGCGATTAATCGGTATTATCATTGTATAAAAACTTGAGTTGATGTTATCACTTTTCAGAAGGCACACGGATCCACAATGTATACACATGAGGCATGCAGAAAGAATGTTCAAGAAATATAGGAATGAAAGAAAGCATGAATAAGCGTGATAAGGTCCACCGGTGCAAGACCGGTGATGGGAAAAAAGAGCCTCAGCACTAAATTTTCCTTGAACACCCCCCCCGGGAACTGTGGCTAAAAAGATACTGATGACTAGACATTCAGTTTAGCCTTCCATCAATCACTGTTGGCCAGAGAAGATGATTTTTCCTGGCTGTCTCAAAACACCACATAGAGAACAGGCCTCTGAGGAATTTATTTTACATTTTTGTTAATGAAGCAAGTATCTGATCGCTGCAATTAATTATTCGTGAATCTTTTCTTCAACCTGCAAAGGAGCCTTGATAAGAAGACTTGGAATAATAAGTCCATAACTTATGAGTGTTTCATATACGCTTAACCTTGTTTTGTTTATTGTATGTTAATATATTCATTCTATGACTGTTGAAGCCTGTATCCATAATGTAGGTTGAAGTGAATTCACACAATTAGATTCAGGTCATAGACTAATGCTTAACAGAATTTAAAGGGGTAATTCTCATTTTTTTGTTTTGTCAAGAACTGTAATTAAGTGCTCCATATATTGACTTCCACTGAATATCTTGGCTATCCCTTGCTTCATGCATTGCCATGGCCTGAAAACTATACTGTCACTAAACATTTTCAGAATTAATTAGAAAGCAACACTGGGTATGTAGTAGAAAGCGTCATTTCTTGTAATCATCTGGTTTGACTCTAAGGAATATTTACATAAATATTATTAGCCGATTTTTGGCTTTAATTATTTGCAGATGATCCAAAGTGTCTTACATAGTTCAGCGATTCACCCAATTTTGCAGCTGGATATTTTTACTGAAGCAATTCAGGCTAAGTGTATTCCTCCGGGTACCAGAAGTAAAAAAGAGAAAATCTTTCTGGGATTTGAAGCAGCACTCATATCCTCCGTATCTGTCCCACATCATGCTTCACATTTACTTTAAATTAAATGCAGCGTCTCCTCATATTATACTGTTATTTATTTAAAAATATTTTAAATAAAGCAAGGTTACACTGGGAAGAGCTTCCTGTTGCTAATAAAATAAAAGAGGACACGGTCCACAGTTAGCTGATTAAATGTGCTACTTGCTCTGCCTTAATTTAAAAAAAAAAAACCTCACAGATATCAGGACAGTAAAAAACCTGAGTTTGAGCTACAGTAAGCGTGATTCTCCTTTCAATCCCTGAAATGTTGGCATGGTTGTAAGGTTTCAGTGATTGGTGATGTGCTGTGTTCGACTTCTTCTCATGAGCCTGGAAACACAAGGAAAGCAAGACACTGCAGCTGGGAAAGTGTTACCTTGTATGGTGAGGGATAAGTACAGAGAACTCAGGCAAGCCTCAGATTTATGTGCCTTGTTGCATAATAATGGAACTTGGTTAATGTGTGCCCGGATCATCCTCATACTTAATAAGCATGTATTTGCTTTTGAAGCCATCGCTTTTCTTTAGTCATGCAAACCCCATCTCTACCAGACCACCCAGGAACATCAGGCAGCAGAGGGCAAAACACCCCGTGTTTGCCATAGTATTTACTGCGCGGAATCGTTTACAGTGGCTTGCCAGGTCCTCTCCTGCATATGACCTTTGAAAAAGGTCATGGTCTGCAATCATTCCTTGCTTGAGATTCAGTTTCTTAGTGTACGTAATGGCGGGTATTGCAGTAAAACTCACTGCAGGGTATAAATCCTTTATTTATTATTAATGAACGAACTGTAATAATTGTCTTAAGTATATTACATTTTGACATCATGATAACTTGTGCATAGGGACCTATGAGCCAGCCAAGTGTGTTCCTGAATTCAATGTACGGCAGACTTACGCTCCAGCTATTTTTGCACTTTTGAAGTTTAGATGGCTGTAATTGGTTGTAGATTACTTCAACAATGCATTACCATCAGGCACAAAAGTGATAAAACAGACTAGCAGGTGGGCTAATGGTCTATAATTAGGTCAGTAATCGTCAACCGACACGGACATCCATTCTCAATAGAATTTAGAGCTTCTGCACTAGGCCAACGTCATTACAGTCTCAGTTGTCAGTTATTAGTAAACCTGTCAAAGCTTTGTTTTTCCTTAATATTATCTTCTAACCAGACTGGTTTTGTTGTATAGGAAATCGTAACACACCCGTTTTACCATGTCATTTGTCCGTGCATGGCTTTAGGTGTAAGCGCATGACAACAAGAGTAACGAAAGTGACTGGAAGGACTGGCTTTATAATTTGACGTGTTTTACCGCTTAGGAGATGTGATCTATATGAATTTGGCAACTGATGGAAAAATGAAGGGAAACTTCCATACACATTAAATGGGAGGATGGAGCAGTCCCAGTAAAATTCATGGCACTTCGCTTTCCTGTTTTGCCTCGGCCGTTTCCTTCTAGTCCTCCGTTCCGAAAAACCTTATCTTGTCTTTGTCCTTATCACCCTCCTCCGCTGCCACAGTTCGCTAACTGCAGTACCGCCACTCCTCTCTCGCACTCCTGCCTGCCACCTCAGCCGCTGTGCAGCCAGGCTCTCGTTCCTTATTTATCCCGCTTCTCCAAAACCCCGTGTCAGCGGATTAATCAATCTGGCTTAACGCCTCAAAGGGCCGCCGTCCGCTGGGGTATCGGCAGCCGCGTTCCTGACCGGTGGCTTCTGTTACACATCGATGAAGATTGAATAATACATTAGCCAGTGTGCTTGTCCTTTCTGCTTGACACACATGCTAAGTTCCCTCGACATCCCTCTACTGTAGCATCTGTGCTTGTTGTGCCATCCTTACGGCTGGATTAAACCTAAATGTGTCTCTCTTGCCCTTGCAGCTTGTGCATAGCTAACAGTGAGCAGTAGAAGTACACCTAATTATATATGCACATCGCAATAAAGGATACTTAACTATACTTACACTTCTGGGATAATCTGTCTGTTTCTTTGTTGGCAGTCTTTCTGTCGTGGTCGAGGGGATTCTTTTAGTCGATTAGCTGGGATGGAGTTTGAGTTTAGTCATTTTTTATTCGATCCCTCGGTATCTGCTTTGGACCAATGTCGCAAAGCGGATCTAGTACAGTTAGTGGAATTGTATGGCCTTAGTGTGTCACAAAGAGCCTATAAGTGCAATCAGGGAGCTATGAAATGTTTGTGCTGTCCTTGTATGAAGAAGAAGGATAAGAGATACACCCGTTTTGGTGAATTGGATTATTATAGGTGAGAAAGGCTATGAATGGAACTAAAGTTCTAAGATCTGAAAGGGACACTGATACATCTATAACGACCTGGAACTTATTGATGTAACCGACGATGAACCACCTCACTCTGATAATAAAACTGGCAAACATAAATGTTTGAATAATGGATGTATGTAAACATGTCATGCAGTGTCTAAGGTGCTTTGATTTATTTCCCCAGATTTCCATATGCGAGCCTCTCGCAGACTGGCCACTATACTGAGCTCTTTATGTAATTGTTTGGAGACAGATAAACCCCCAGCCATATGGGGCCCTCCAGCTTTGGACGTCAATCAATTTATTGGTCAATTTCTTTCATTGCAGTGAAATGTGAATTATGGTCCAAGTCGTGGTGTTATGGCTAGATACACGATTAAACAAAAATGTGGCATCTACGGATCAAAGAGGAGTGTCTCGCATTGACTCGAATGACGAGGATGTAGCAAAAATCAGACTTCCATTAAAACTATTTCTCATTTTCCAAATGTCTGCTCGTCCCAGTCTTCCAAATCCTTCCCAATAGCTACGTGTAAAAAAAAAAAAATAATAATTAAAAAACCAAAACGTTTTCTGAAAGGCCTGATAAGTCAAGTTATTACAGAAGCCGAATGTGGGATTAATTAAGTGAGCGGTGATTAGCAGTGCAGCTGACAGCATCGCATGGGGTGCAGAGTGGCTATGCACTAAAACGATCCTAAATGATTTATCTAGCAAAGTGATTTGATAGAAAAACAATAAATAATAATGATGTTCCTGTTTCGGAGGTAATGAGCCCAAATAACAAATAAAAATTTTCTAACAGCTAGTATCCTAAAGAAATAAATATATAACCTGGAGTAATTACCCCACAGCTGCTTGTCAACTTTGGTTTTTAAAGTGATGAATGTTAAAAAGCTTGAAACGCTTCATCGGGTATCATTGTCTTAATAGATGAGTGGATAAATAAATAGATAAAAAAATAAATATCCTAGCGTGACAGGGAGCTTTATGTGTGCTTCCGCCCCTTTGCATACCGGTTGATCGGACCACAAAGCTGTACTACTGCAATTTGAAGTCTATTCATAAGTGAAACAGGTATTCTGGAAGAGCTATGGTAAGTCACTCCAAAGCTAAGCATGTGTGTGTGCCTCTGCGTGTCAGTTAGCATAACCCAAACCCAAAGTGCTGCATTCCTGGCAGTTACTAACTTCTCTTTGTTGTTGAGCTCCTGACCTGAATCCTGAGAAGCAGGCAGGTGAGCATTAACGAGATCCGTGCCCTCAGCTAACATGAGACTCGGCAAAAGCGACTCCACAGCCCAGGGCCGGCGTATCATCTGAAATTCTTTATCCAGCACAAACATGCTTACAAACACTGCAAAATAGAAAAATACATCTTCTCATTGCTTTATACTAATACTGTGCGCATTATGGGATGTAAACTGTGACAGGCCTCAAGTATTATCACAGTTTTGAATGAGTCACTGTGAATTTTGATCCATTGTTTGTAGCGGTTACACGTGTCTTTGAAAGTAGTAATTAACCTTTCTCTAATTTTAAAGGAAACTATTAACACAGCACAGAAAACACTCACTGTACTCCAATGACTATCTTTTGGTGTGAAATTACAACATTTGTTAATACTAAAATTTGATAACTTATTCTATGTTTTGGGTGATTTATGTTAAATTACTAAATGGGGTTTTGTTGGGATATAACTCAGGCTTATCTGGTATCACTGATTCTGACCCCAGTACTGCCTGCACACTGTTTGCATGCTCGCTCTGTGTTCACAGGCCTTTTCTTGAGGTGCTCATGTTTCCATCCCACAGACATTGTTTCAGTGAATTGGTGGCTCTGAATCGTCTGTAGTGTGTGAGTGCCCTGCAATGAACCACTGCTGACTCCACCCCATGGAGGCTCGGTCTGGATAAAGCATGTACTGTTTTTGCAGAGTTAAAGAAAGGACATTTTCCAAAAGAGTCCATGTATGAACAACACAGAAATACGTTTAGCCAGCTGCTGTTTGCTTTATGTATATAATGTGCTGGCAAGCATTTGTGTAGGCTTTCCATAAATCAAAGGCCTTTAGTATTTGCGGTGAATAACGTACATAGTCAACCAGGAAAGTTCTAGCAAAAGCCTTTGTCTATATACTGAGATGGATCGATTGATACCCCTTAAACAGTATTTAAACAATTGAGAGCAGTTAATTTTGTATAGCCATATTGCAATAGACAACAATGAAGTGGCATTTTCCTTATTTTTTCCCAGCCTCAAGTGGCTGTTGTTACCGCAGCATAATGAGTGTGTTGCTGGGGGCGGTCTTTAAGTAGGTAAGTGGAGTGGCTGTAGAAGAGACCGGTGTCTGCACGGCTGTGGTATCTGCTACACGAATCAGGGCTGGCAATCTGTCCAGGCCCACACATAAAATACAAGCGTAATCAGGGTACAAAATATGAAAACAGATGCATTCCTCATAGCACTTCTATGCATTCCTGCCCCATCTAAATACTGGTATTTTTTTTTTTCACTTTAACCACTTTATGTAAATACGGGTGGTATATAGGTTGCTGATTTAGGTATTAAATACCAGTTTAGGTATGGTTCATTAAACTTTACCATTCCACTGCATGCGTATAGGTCACACACATTCCCACTGCTATAGGAAATAGCTGCTTTCAGTGTCTGAAGACTATTCATTCGGCCAAGGCCAGACTTATGCACGGTCTAACTTGAGCTGTTGTCCAAGGCCTCGAAATTGTAAGGGGGCCCTTTTTTTTTTCCTAGTTGTTACTGCAACATTGTATGCTGTAGGTAAGGCACCCAACAATGAGTTTAGCCCTGGGGCCGCCACCTTCCTAAGTTTGGTCCTGCACTCAACATGGTCCGCCATTTTTCTCACTTCTGGAAAATCTATTATAAAGCACTTTGAAAGATTGTGCCACAGTAAATAAAATTGACTGATAGATTGATATTATCCACTCTGTGTATGAGCATGTCTCTCAATATTGCATTTAGCTTCTGAAGGGTTGTCAGATATATGTTAAGTGCCTAATTATTAAGCTGGCAGTGGTCTGGAAATTGAAACACTTGTGCGCTGAATTTGTTTTATGTGACGGAGGATTTTAACTTGAAATTCGAAGAAAAAGTCTAGATTAATGCAATGTAATCTGCAATGTAATCTTTAAATGTTCTGAAGCTGTGATTTAAACTGGGCATCAAATCCTTATATGGGCCCTTAAATCTCTTCAAAGGGCACCCTGGAGGTGAGTTTAGCAGCTTGGCTGTTTTACAACACAGTTTCTGTTCATTGTAATTCGTATTGATATCATTATCCATATCCTTTCCAGTAGGGCTGAATGTTATTGGAAAAATATAAAAAAAATTTCAATGATTTTTTTTTTTTTGCAATATATATTGTGATATTTATAGATCAAAAAATGGCGAAAGTTTGCCCAAAATAAACTGTAGCTAAACAGAACTTGTTATTATCTACCAATAGAGTCTGTCAGGTGAGATTGTGGTTTTGCCACAAGTTGTACCACTGGACACAAAGCAGTGCCAGTTGTTTTCACTCGATACCTTCTCTATGGAATCCAAAATATTTTCATACAGTGGAATGTTTTTTGGTGACCAGTTCGTATTCGCTTTTTTCCTCCTTATTCATTTTTGTTAAATTTCTCACAAAGGCGCCACACTGTCTATGAGTGAGTCCAACAGCAAGGACGAGAATGATTACGACACATGCAGAGCTCATTCAGAGGCCAGAAAATCTTGAAAAGGAACAATTATTATAATTGCAAAGCTTGCTAAGTCTTGTTTGCAATGACAGAGTAAAAATGTTTTAGTGAAACTTATTGATGAACTCTGATAGGCGAAATTTTATCATGGACATATACTTCAAAATGAAGATGCAAGTCTGCCTGTTTGAAACCAATAACATGTGTGTTCAATTGTTATTTTGGCAGAGAAATTAAAATTATGTTTTTGTCTTGTCATGAAAAGTATAATACAGAAATTTTTGTCTGAGGTTTTTTAAGTATGATTCTGTGTGGTCCGCCATGAATTACGTGTGTCTTGAATATATCATTTTGCTGTATAGCCAGTTTCATGTTGTCACTGTGGCTGTGATATTTTAAGTCATAATCCACACCAGAAAAAATAATGCACTAAGCCATGCTTTTTTGTAGAGAATGTGTCCATTTTTTTATTATTTTGCCTCTTCAATAATACTGCGGACTTTATCGTTACCGTTGCAGATTGCAGGTACCTGCATCAGCATTTGCTGTGAAAGGTTTTGCTAGCAGAGAAGGTCGGTGCAATACCTGGAATGCGGAAATGCCGGTATTGCCAGTCTGAGGAAATGCATTACAAAGGGCAAAGGGCCCAAGATTACCGGTTAACATGCTCACTCACTTATGTTGACGCAACTGACATCTGTGCTGACGTTAGAAAAATACACAGTTATGCTATTATACTAGACAGTATTTAAAGAGATAAGATAATTGAGATGTTCAAAACTAAATGTTATTATTATTACCCAAAGGAAAAAGGAAATGTAAAGTATAACAGAAGTTTAAGCTTCATGAGATTAAATATTAACTTTTTTTTTTATTAAAAAAGTTAATGGTCTGTTAAAAGCACATAAGAACCTTCTGAATGTTAATTTACTTCCTGTCAGAATTGATTTCAGTAGCGTGCATCCATAAATCTGAACTCTGGCCACTCAGCTATTGTCCATTATGATCATCTGAACAAAATTGAAGCTCAGCTTGTGTTGCAGTCCTGTGGTTCTGCATTTTTTGGCTGTGCCTGTTAAGCATGAATTTGGTAGACCATTGTCAATGACCAGGGGCTGGATGCAGACTCAGACTAATAGGTTCAAAGACACACACATACTCAGGCACACCTGGTTGAACATAGTGGCCTGAAGGTTACTTGTCTGTCAGACCCGCCTTGCTCTGTAATTATGGACTTCTGAGGAACAGCCGTAATTCCTGAACTGAATTGCCTGAGAGCTCTTAAAGAGTAATGGTCGGTTCACATCTTCAGAAAAGCTCAGTCTCAAGAATGGAAGTGAACATAAAACAAGCCGATTTCAGAGTTACGAGTTCAACAGCTTTATAGACATGTGTACATAATACAATGAAATTCTGACTGGCCAAATAAAACACAATAAATAAAACGATAATAGATAGTGATAAAGAAATTTAAAAAAAGCACAGACACAACATATAAGCAACATATAAACAGCATATAAAAATGTTAAAAAATGTACATGGGCACAGCATATTAACATGCAGGATACATTCTGCTTAGGAAAAGTAATATTGTATTGTAATTAACTCATGATTAGTATTTACAAACACAGATAGATGGATAGATAGATAGATACATAGATAGAATTATTATGTCAGTCTAAGTTTAAACTTCAGTTTAAAAGTTCTATGTATCCATTTTACAAATGTGACACTTTTATGTGTGGATTTCCTTTCAATAAGCAGTTTGAAGTTGGTCGCATGAAGGAATGGAAGGATATATAAATGCATGTATGTTTTATTTTATCTTTCATAAAGAGTAAAATGGCGGAGTTACTCATATAATTGTTCTGTAGGTGTCCGTTCATACAGCCGCATGAAGTCCATTAGACCTGAAAGGCAATGCGCTGATCTCTTGAGCTCTGATAGTCTGCCTTGTTAGTATACATAGTGCAGCACTGGTGATAGGCATTGTGATGTGAGAGACAGACGGCGTAGTGACGGAGGCTTGGGCCTTTTCAAGGGGCTTTTATGTGAATTCCTCACAGGGGAGCCTGCCACCCACACCTACTCCTGTTGACCAGTCACTGGTGCCACTTCTACGCAAATGTGGTCCTTCTAATCAGCACACTCACTCACTGTACAAAGGAGAGGCCTGCCGTCATTTAAATTTAAATAGGCCTTTCCTTCACTTCTTTTCACAGCACTTCTTCTTCTCCCCCGTGGCTAATAAAGGCACCAGACAAAGGCGCACACAAAGCAATCAGCCTAATAGCGCTAATAAGTTTAATGCGGTGTTACTGCCTGATGTTGACACTTTTCCGTTTCTTGGTTAAACAGAGCTGAAGTGTTTTAGGATAGAGTACGGTCCTGGTTTCTCCCCCTTCGCTTTTAGGAGTTCTGTAAGGATATGCATTTCTGGAAGGCTGGGGGGGGGGGGGATATATTAACAGGAAACATAAAAAATAATAGCCAGGAACGGAAGGGCTGCTTGAATGTCTTGATAACTGACCAAGCCACATTTTGGTCACATAGCAAATAGTAATAAACATCTAAAGATGTTCTCAGATCCACCGCCTGCAGAAAATTTACCTTTCTGTCTTGAACGAACCAAAAAAAAATGCATGTACATTTCAGCATATTCCCAGCCTTCATGCTTAAGGAGCAGTGCAGTAGTATTGTCTTCCTACAGGTGTGCTTCACCCTGGAGTTTAACCGTAGGAGAAGGTCCCAAAATGGGCACTGAAAGCCAAAAGAAGCTCGGGAAAAATCCCTTGTAATCCCTCACCTGTCTGCTCTGTGTGCCCTAGCAGCCAGGGTCTAAAACAAGCAAGCATTCTTTCACTCAAATAATGGGTCTTTTTCTTTCTTCTTAGGGTAGGTTGTTTGAACAAAAGGTGAAAAAAAAACAGACTTAACCCAGGGCACAGTAAAAGGTGTGTGTGTGGGAGAGAGAGAGAGAGAGAGAGAGAGAGAGAGAGAGAGAGA
>JAAGVU020000032.1:7891704-7906649 GCA_011763525.2 Mormyrus iriodes
CCACAAAAACAAACCCAAAGGACGCTGACGGATTCCTGCATGGATCACGCCACACACTTTAATGCCACCGTCTGCTCCCCCCCCCCCCCTTTATTGTGCTTACATTCCAATCTTCCCATTCCAATACAACACCCGCCTGCTGGGGGTCTCACCATCCCACTGCAGCTGTTACCAGTACACACTTCCTGTGCCTCCTGTCTTCTGGTCCTGTGCCCCTCCTGGTCCTCTTCTTCCATACCTCCCTTCCCCTCCGTATAGTGCGTGTCCAGAGGATGTGATTGATAACATTCACACCTAGGGCCAGCACTCCCACCCGTTTTACACATGGTATCAAAATTTGATATATGTCGTCAAATTAACATATCACCAAAACTCAGTATGAATCCTTACCCCTGTTCCAGACACTGGGTGTCATTTTCCATCCACTTCTTCATCAATCTTTTTCATTTAAGTTTAATTTAAAATCATTCTTCTTAGTTCTTTTAATTCCCTTTTTTTAATTTCACAGTTATTTCTGTGTTATACAAGTTCTGTTGATAACTTCAGTAGATGTTATGTTTGTTGTGCTACTATTTCAGTGCATCTGGTTATTCAGCATTAAACACTAAAAATCAACATGTTTAAAGAAGATTAAATGTGACCTGCTTCAGAATTATGACTGTCTGTCATGACATCAGAAGAAAACGATTCCCTGTCCTCGGTGATAAAGTACCGAACTTTTGACTTACCTAGACAAACAGACGTAGCACACTCCCACGCAACAGCCCGAAATGAACAGACATGATCCAGGGTTTTGTTCTGCTTGCCTCGGCTGCCCGTGTCATTTTTCTCCTCCACCTTGAAAAAAAGGTAGCGTGTATCTCAGTGTAACAGATGGAAGAGCAGGGAGAGCCGTGTATTTGTGGGAAATAAAGGTCTTATTTGACACTGGTATGAGCCCCTGGGATTGTTAAGGAGTGTGGATGACAATTGGAGACAGTAATGTAATGTCATTAAGCAATTTGGTCATAGAAACGTTGGACTTCTATATCTGACTTATTCTGATATATATATATATATATATATATATATATATATATATATATATGCGCGCGCACACACACACACACACACAAACATCTCAGAAATTAATTGGGTTTCATGCCTATTTGTCCTCCACACCGGACAAACCTTCCCCCATCTGCAGTTTAGCATCATTAAACTGCAGTATTTGAAAGTATAATTTTCAGTTTGGCTGGTTAATTGGCCATCTTACTGGATGTGGGAACATACTGTTACATCTTTAAATACGATTCCTTCACCAAGCAGATCCCAGTGTTGCATCATGCATTAATGAATTCATTTCATCTCCTCCACTTCATGAGCGTAGCGGTTTTGTCGAAGTAATGCACCGGGATAGCGCTGTCCCGCGAGCATTTGACCCAAGCCACGCGACACCTCTGATTAAGCCTGCGCGCCATTTATCATTTTAACTACACATCTAAAAGTGACTGTAATTAAATTAACCTAAAATTGCGATTTGCCTGCAGTGTGTATATGTGCTACGATAAGCAATGCTTAAATAAACTCTCTGAGTACCATTACAGTTTTATTCACATTCTGTCTGTTTAAATTGAATGACCTATGCTGAACGCAATACTTTCTAATTATACAAGTTTATACACATCTACCTAAGCGGCAATGCTGTGACACCAAAACTTGCATTTTCAGGAAACGCAGCTACCCGTATTTAATGTATTGCCGAGTGTTCTGCTACAACATTTTACGTGGTGTGACTAGGTTTCACTAAGTATTTTGCGTTAAACATATATCGCCTACCTCGTATGAAGCCCAGTCATGACGCGGACTTTAGCTGCGCCTCTTCTCTCCTTTCAGTGGGAGGAGGTGAGTGGATATGATGACGCCATGAACCCCATCAGGACGTACCAGGTGTGCAACGTGCGGGAGCTGAACCAGAACAATTGGCTGCGCAGCAACTTCATCCCGCGCAAGGATGTTCTGCGCGTCTATGTGGAAATGAAGTTCACCGTGCGTGACTGCAACAGCATCCCCAATATCCCGGGCTCCTGCAAGGAGACCTTCAACCTCTTCTACTACGAGTCGGACTCAGACTCAGCAACAGCCACCAGTCCATTCTGGATGGAGAACCCCTATGTCAAGGTGGACACCATCGCGCCTGATGAGAGCTTCTCCATGCTCGAGTCCGGCCGCGTCAACACCAAGGTCCGCAGCTTTGGGCCACTCTCCAAGGCGGGGTTCTACCTGGCCTTCCAGGATCTGGGGGCTTGCATGTCCCTCATCTCTGTCCGTGTCTTCTACAAGAAGTGCTCCACCACCATCGCCAACTTCGCCGTGTTCCCGGAGACAGCCACAGGGGCAGAAGCCACCTCTTTGGTGATTGCGCCAGGGGTCTGTGTGCCCAACGCACTCGAAGTGTCCGTTCCTCTCAAGCTGTATTGCAACGGAGATGGAGAGTGGATGGTTCCGGTGGGTGCTTGCACGTGCGCAGCTGGGTTTGAACCTGCCATGAAGGACACGCAATGCCAAGGTGAGCTATACAGTAGCGTTTCCTACAGCATATTCAATGTGGCATACATTTTAGCATGAAGAATGTCTGTATGCATGTAATGATCAGCATTAACTGGTGTTTAAGTAATGTAATCAGATACATTTTCATTGTCAGGTTACCTTGCATACGATGATTTGGACAAAGTATAAACACATCATCCATTACAATAACTAACCAATTTCTTATTGATCGTCTTTCCTGGTAGACACAAACTTATATAATGTATACATCCATCCTTCCATCCATCCATCTTCCAGTTGTGCCGGTCTGAGTCTGTGTCATGGGGGGGGGGGGTCTTAAGTGTATACCAGGCAGCACAGCGCACAGGGCTGGGGTACATCCTCGATGGATCGTCACTCCATCAAAATAAATAGATTAGTTTAAAATGCATATTTATGCTGAGATGCTATTATAAGTTACAACTACACTATAAACTATACAGAATAATTTCAGTTTATTACAGTCAGCATAGCAACTCATTGTATATAGTGTATAGTATTTTTTTTTTTTCCTTGTCTGAAGTACACTTATACTGTATGGCAGTGTAGCTCCCCCAGGCTACCATTTCACTGCCGCTTCTGCCTTTGTATGGGCCACCATCTGTGCTCTCATCTGTGTCACTAAAGAACCAGTCTGACACCGGATGATGTAAAAAAAAACACAAAAAAAACTTTCAAGACATGATATATAATAAGGATGATGAGGATGAAAAGGATGGGGGGGGGGCTGAAACAATAAAGTGAAAAGTTTCAAAGAGGATATGAGTGTGATTACTCTCTTCCTGTGCTGGCCTGTTTTACATATGATGGAAAACTGGGATGAAGCGCACATAGGGCATGCATGACGTACAGAAAGGAAACACAGAGGGCCCTGTTGCGGCTGTCTGGCTGAATTTGAATGTCTGCCCGGCTATAGTGGAGGTGCAAAGGAGGCTGCCCCCCTTAATCTTTCTCATTTTATAGATCAGACCTATTTGTTTGCTTGCGGCAGCCCAAGGTTACAGTCCCGGTGACCATGTCTGATAAAAAGCGCGAGCGTCAGGCTGTCCCAGAAACTGGGATGGGCGGGGGGGGGGGTAAATCTCTATCGTCGCGCTTTTCTGACTCAATGCAAAGGCCGTTAAACTCATTAATACCCTGTCAGCACAGTGTGAAGACATCCACATGAATATTAATCAATAAGTCCTTTTTCCCCACTCCCGATTCCCCCCGCCAAACCACCATTGCCACAATACGTTCCTCACCTCCAGGTTCAGCAAAAATTCTAATCTGTTCCTTAAGTCTGACGCACTATACAAGAGGCTAGAGGGAGAGAGAGAGATCTGCGAAAAAGAGCCTGCAGGATTTGCATTTTCTGTCCTTTATCCGTCTCTCTTTCTCTCTCACTCTATCAGGAGTGGATGGTGAAGGAGAGCAAGGATGAAAGGAAAAGGCTGACTTTCTCCTTCTTAAAATGGAATGATCAGCACTTTCTCTCCTTCGAAAAACGCCTTGCCTTGTTTACAGCACTCCCGTGTGCGCCCTCAATTTATACTGAACTTTTAATAGACAACTTGTGGCCTCCTGGAGGTCTCGGGTATATAAAACATCTATAGGAGTTGGTTTGACTTGCACTGTTAAGTATCGGTTGTTAAATTTAGCAAGTAGGAATCTGGACGTGTGATAGAAAAGTTTCTCGCCAATTTCCAGAAAGTTGTGTCGTGTTGTTGTACTGTCAGTTTATTGAAAATTCCAAGTTGTTCTAGTTATTAAAATATAAATTATGATTTCCTGTGTATAACTGCTCAGAGAAGGATTGCCTTTTGAAGTGATTGAAGTGAATTGTCTTTCTGGTGTTCTAAGGCGTTTAGGTAAAGTGTAATTTTCATGGTGCGACAGCAGTTTGGTGCAGCTGGGGCATCCTGGTGGCGTTTGCTGTATGTTTGGCAGCACACCTGCGTTTATTGGGTGTGTACGAGGGTCTGCATGCAATTTTGCATAGTTTTTTCTTTTATGTTTGCAAGTTTTTTTTTTTTTTTTTAATTTACTCTGAAAGACAAACTCATTAAAACACCCAAACACAAAGGGTAAAACAAATGAAGAGTAGCAGAATTTGTTAAACCTAACATCCTAGGCTTATAATGGAAAAAAAAAGAATGAATCCTAATCTCCAAACAGAAAACAGCATTTGGTGCTCTAAGACTGCATCCGTGGAGCTAGTTGCCTGAAACTCTCCCCAATTTTCTCCCTCTGTTTAGCTTGCAGCCCCGGAACCTTCAAGTCGAGACAGGGAGAGGATTTCTGCTCCCCCTGTCCCCCGAACAGCCGCACCAGCTCCGGGGCGTCCAACATCTGTTCCTGCCGCAGTGGCTACTACCGTGCTGACAACGACTCCCCCGACTCCGCCTGCACCAGTAAGCTCCACGATATATCTGCACGACCAGCTCTCCATCAGCAGAAACAGCCTCCGCCCCCTCGACTGATTAGCAAACAGAAAGGCCATCGGTCTCATTTATGAACTTCTGACGGTTCTCGCACGTGAGGTTGATTGAATGTTATTAGATATATATGGATCAGTGATGGGGAAATGAAGTTCTGAAGACCCTACAGAAGCTCTGGAGTTTGTCTTCAAGAAGCGCAAGGGCCAGACTTCGAGCACGTGATCAGCATCAGTTTCAGCCAAGCTCGTCTCTGCAGCAAAGTTGAAGACTTTATTGCTTCTATGTAACTACATCAAAAAAAAGAGGAAAATAATATCTTCAGTGCTTTAGGTTTCTTTGTACTTTGCGTGGAATCTCTCACAGAGCTCCAGGAGATATGGTCCTGGTAACTGGATAAAGAATTCATTTATTTCTGCCATTACCCTTCCAGCAACTTTCCTCTCACAATTTAGGGTAAAAACAGATCCAATCTTAAAGCTACTGACCTCTCGGTATAAACTCCATTGCTGATGTATAGCCTGTGATAAGAACTGAGTAAATGCCGTACTGTTACAGTAAATATGGTACTGTGCAAAAGTTTCAGGCAGTCTAAGAAAATGATGTTCGGATGATCTTTGTGTTGGTGGAAAACTATGATATTATGTCTGTCAAGGTGTGTTAGCTTAGCCATTGAAAAGCCTCTCCTACAGTCCCAGTGTTTGCAGCAAACCTCCAATACACCCATGGCATTTTTTGACTCGACCACTGGCACATCACGGATGGCTAATCAATACCTCACTGACTTTTTAAAAACTAATTAAATTTATTAATTGAGTGGGTGGCGAAATGTAACGGTTATATGGAATGGCTGAGGTGCCCCTGAGGAGAGGTTTGGGAACTGAAGTGGTGTTCATCTAGCCATCCTACAAGATGTCAGTGACTTTGTGGAGAACAAAGAAAAATAATATTTTTTATTATTATTTGTTAATGTTACTCTTAATATACACATATTCTAATGTTAAGTTGTGTTTTTTTGTTCTGAGCACATATACCATTATTACTCAGATAAATAGCTTTAAACATTCCCTCTGACTGCCTAAGACTTTTGCATAGTGCTGTATGTAGCATATAATATTAAATGTGTCTCTGTAGATAATGTCAGTGCACAGTATGAGGCTTAGTAACTGTGGTATGTGGATCTATGGGAAGGTAGCAGGGACAAACTAATTGCTGGCTTAACGAAGGAAGCCTGTTGTTGCGTTAAATAACCTAACTGCTGTTGTCTGTCGCCTGCAGCCGTGCCCTCAGCTCCACGAAATGTCATCTCCAGCGTGAACGAAACATCCCTAGTGCTGGAATGGAGCGAGCCTCGGGATTCGGGTGGTCGAGATGACCTCCTCTACAACATCATCTGCAAGAAGTGCCTGCCAGAGCATGGCGCGTGCCAGCGCTGTGACGACAACGTGGACATCTCTCCGCGGCACCTGGGCCTGACGCAGCGGCGCGTCGCCGTCCGCAACCTGCAGGCCCACACGCAGTACAGCTTCGAGATCCAGGCCGTCAACGGCATCTCGAGCAAGAGCCCGTACTCCCCGCACTTCTCCGCCGTCAACATCACCACCAACCAGGCCGGTGGGTATTCCGGTAATCCGATATGCATCGACACGCCCAGCGTCCGTGCATGTCAGGGCCCCTCTTGCCTTTTGTTTGCCCCAAGATAAAATGAATGGCCTACGGTAGGCTTTAAATTGATACCCTCACAGCACAGCAGCAACACATAATATTCTGGAGTTAGTTCACAGCATTCGGCCCATCTGGTCTCCCAGTATGGGGTACTGCTTCTATCTCAGCAACCAGAGATTGCAGGTTAACCTCTTCTTTATATTATTCCAGACATCTTATATGTCAGCAGGACACGTGACTATGCATTACATGTACTTTTCTTCCACTATTGGCTCAGACGGTCTTTGGATTATCCACCTCTGCTGCTAAATTTTGGACTGTTTGTTCTGCGGGCCCAATAAAGCGGGTTAGTCGTGAGGTCACTGGCAGCCAAGCCTCATCTAAACACCGGGTCAGTGAGGTGCAGCGCTTGTACTGCTATAAGATTATTCTGAAGATTCTCCCAGGGTGTCCTAGAATATTCATTCACCTTTTAAGAACAAAAATAAATAAAGACTCTGCAGAGTTGGGCCACCATGGTTACACAGTACCTAAGATGAAACAGGCCCCTTAATCCTCGGGCTGGGATAACCAGGGGATCGGCCCAGAATGCATTGTCTTTAGGGAGACAACACGGAGGAGATGAGAATTGGGGTGTTGAAGTTTTAAATGGGAATTTTAGTTTGAGTAAGGAAGGGGGGGGTGGAGGATCATAAGAATAAAGAGCTACAAGAAAAGGATCAAAGACACAGGCGTAGGGATTAAGAATCCTTTAAGAAAACGTGGAGCTGGAGGGAAAATATGGCATAGACCTCAAAAACAGAGGGAGAACTTTTACATGGTAAAACATAAAATGGATACAGGAGAACATCTTTACTTTTGTGAGAGAACTGACTTAAGTATCTCTTGGATAGGAACGGCAGTGTAGGGGAATACATGATGTGGATGTGTGGAACAAGAGTCTGAGAATCACTTTTTTACGGAGAAAGAAGGGTAGAAGTAGGAAATTCAGTCTATAATTAAATGTGCCCCTTATCTTCAGATGAGACTCTTATATTTTATGATGAATGGGAATCCAAATACGGAGAGGTAACTGGAACACTTGTGTAACATGGTAATGCTGAAGGTTTATCTGTTTATCTATTTATTCGTCCATTCAATTCATCCATTCATTATTTGTTTGTTTGTTTGTTTGTGTATTATCTTTTATCACAGCACCGTCTGCAGTACCTACTGTGCACCTGATGGGGGCTACAGCCAGCACCATGAGTTTATCCTGGTTGCCTCCAGAAAAACCCAACGGGATTATCTTGGATTATGAGATCAAGTACCGCGAGAAGGTGAGCGACAATGCGAAACAATGCTGAGAATTTTATTGTATCCGTTTTTGTCTTTTACGAATTCATTTTTTCTTTTTAGCGATTTTTTTTGACAGTTTTTGTTTCAGCCCTTTTTCTCTTTGCTCTCCCTCTCTCAACCTTTGAGGGATAAATCTGAAACACTGGGAGAAAACTGACAGGAGATTTACATTTTAGAGGACGCATGATTGCCATATCTGCATTTGAATAGTGCTAAAGTTGCAAATTAGCTGCAGAGAAATTCTCGTTGAATATCGCAGAAGGGGAAGGGGTGGATGACTGTTGTCTCTTGCGCTCCAGGACCAGGGAGAGGCCATTGCGCACACAATGACTGCACAGCGCAGCTCTGCCAGGGTGGAGGGCCTGAAAGCAGGAACGCCGTATGTCGTGCAGGTTCGGGCACGAACCGTTGCTGGCTACGGCCGCTACAGCAGCCCGGCGGATTTCAGCACCAACTTGCAGAGTGAGTTCCCCGTCAACACCCTCCCTGTTTCTGGAAACGGCATTACTTACAATAACACTATTCTATGCATGCTGTTTTTACAGTTTCTGTTGTTTTTTTCACCTCATACCAGGTTCTAAATATATCGAGGGAGCAGCTAATCAGGTCACAGACTGGAGAAAACGTAAAATATGTAGCATATTTCCACAGAAACGTATAATTAATCATTAAGTTTGCATCAAGGTTTATTGTCGCTGTATGAATGCAGACGAGATCGCCTGTAAGCATAGGCTTCCAAGCAGCCACACCATTGAATACAGGGGGGGAGAACCTTACCAAAATGCATTTTGCCAAGGGCCCCGAAAAGCTGGAGCAGCTCAGAATGTATGATTAAGCATCATGGGCCTTCAAAGAGATCCACAGCAAACAAATGGCAGGATAGTATACAACAGTATGTGCATAATGGGACTTTTTCCATCTTAAAGATCCGTGGAACTAGCTGCCACAGATGCATGGTTCTTGTTAGTTCTCTTTGCAGTCAATGACCCCTTTCATCCCTTCTGTAACCTCAGGGGACCCGGAAAAGTCCCTGCAGGAACAGCTGCCCCTCATCGTGGGCTCTGCCACCGCTGGTCTGGTCTTCATCATTGCCGTCGTTGTCATCGCCATTGTCTGCTTGAGGTGAGGACCTCAGAAGACCTCATAGTGCACATGGCAGCCCAAGGACAAGCAGGATCTAGGGGGCATTCATTATTTCGGAACGTTCATTCCATCCAAATTGCCGGTTTCATGTTAAAAGTCTTTTCCTCAGATTGAACATGTATAAATGTTATTAATTCCAAATACACTTAAATACACCTTTAAGAGTTTTTGTCTCTTTTTAGGCACTGAGATCGCTCTGGTTAGCACCTCCCGGGCAAACCTGAAGTACAAAGCACCATATTAAAATGCCCATTGCAGATATCTGAAATCAGTTTTTAAAATTTCACATCTTGATGTTTTTAACATATGCCAGCTGAACCCCCTTAACAGTCCTGCTCTCATTAATTGTATATTATATATGGCTTTTTAATCAGCTATATCTGGAACATTGCTAATGTTTAAATCTGAGCAGAGCTGCACTTTGCTCTTTCTCATACAGCCTCTGCAGCCCAGTTCCATCTGCCATAAAGTCCCATTTGACACAGTCTCTGCAAGTGTCATGTCAGTTTGAAATTGTCCGTCAGCAGCTGCCAGGAAAAGCGTTACGTCATGTGTACGTGACAGCATCACGTTTTTGTACAACAAAGTGAAGTCTTGCAGCTAAAATGGCTTCTAGATGATCTAGAAGGGAAATTGCTACGGTCCCCTTAAGATGGTACTTATCTTCTGGAAACACTCAGGATCTACATGGATAATTTCTATGAATAGACCTTCTGGAAAATATCCATAGCCAAAATAGTAAACGAATATAATTGTGGTGTAGGTAGCACGACTGATGTTGAACAAAGCCATATTGAGAACAATTACAGCAAGAAGAAGTTGAAGGTGATTTGTTCCTAGGAAGATCTTGTGTTTATAATAAGCATTTTGAACTCGTTATAGCTCAGTGGGCTTCTCACTCACACTCAGCGCTATACTTGGGAACACTGTCCGCAGGGTCTCCATTTGGCAGGCACCTGGTTTTGGGTAATGCAGTCTCACATCAAGCACCCTACTGGAAATGATTGCTCCTTTGCTCTAGATTAAGTAACCTTCACTCAGACTTTTATTTTCTTTCATCATTCCACTGTGTTTCTGTTTCGTAGTGTGTTTGTGAAACAGAGGCCTTGGCATATTCTGGAACTACATTTGAATTGTAAATGAGATGTAAATTACCAGCGGGTATTATTGCCCCGGTTACTGGTTAGACAACAAAAGAACCGCATTAACATCTAATTTCAACAGCCCTTACTCCCTCCCTTGCATTAATAGACTGATACTGAAGAAAGAAAAATTAAATGGGGGGAAAATAAACTGAGGCGTTTGAGAGTGTACAGTGCATGGAGTTAATAAGCAGAACAGTTAAGATTCATCGTCACGCTCATTGTTTGAAATCATACTTACATTCTTACATTTTACGGTTTTATGACATTATTTGTGTCGTGGTCCTCTCAGTCCCTGAAGTTAGGGTGCTTAAGTTTGCTCTTTTTTATTGAAAAATGTATTTTTGTTTTATATTTCTCGCACAATAGTTGTCATGGAAATTTAAGAGTAGTGATCATGTGACAATCTGTGTGTTTGATTCTAACCACAGGAAGCAACGCAATGGCTCGGAGTCTGAGTATACAGAGAAATTACAACAGTATAGTAAGTTGTCCTTATCTTTATTAAACACATTTAAATGCCTCTATCCATATTCTAATGTTTACTTTGTCATGAGAATACATAATTGACTTGGTCAGTAACTACATAAACATGAATGACAAATACAAAGCCTGCTTGAAACTCAATGATCTCAGTGATCAGTGTTCAATATATCTTTCGGTTCTCTGCAGTTACTCCTGGAATGAAGGTTTACATTGACCCATTTACCTACGAGGATCCAAATGAAGCTGTCCGCGAGTTTGCCAAAGAAATTGACATCTCCTGTGTGAAGATCGAGGAGGTCATCGGGGCAGGTAACCCACACGAGCAACTCGGCATTAGGGTGAAGACAACTAGACACTTCCAGGCCATAACATTAGAAGGCCACTCCATCACTTCATGGACCTTTAGCTGCCCTCTCACAGCGATGGCCCTGGGAGTTTTTGGTACCTACGGAATTTCATTTCAGCTCCGGTCTCATGTTACTTATACCAGTGTTTCCTCGGGGGCAGTCAGTCCATGTTTTTGCTCCCTCTGACCTGAGAGGGAGAAAAAATGTGAATTGTCTGTAGGTCCTCAAGGACAGGATTGGGAAACACTGACAATACATTATGTTCTGAAGGTATCGCCAAGGTTAAAATTATGGCTAGTTGACCTAATTGGATATTTTATTTGCACTTATGCTTACATCCATCCCCCTTTCTGAAGCAGACTATGGTCTTTATTATACTTCTTCCCAGGAATATGGTAATGGTTGTTAGAAGCTGTAGGATTGCAGTATCCCAACATCAGCCACCACTGTCCATGGAGTTTTGAGAAGGATTGAAAGGCAAATGCAACTTGCCCCCTGACTCATCTAACATTAACTGCTGCCCCTAGTACCTTTAGACTCCTAGGCATACCCTTAGTGACAAACCCACCCTCTCCTCCTCTCTTCCTACCTATTTCCTGCCTCCTCACTTGCACATACGCATCCATGTAGGCGCCAGACAGAATCCCCGTAGAACTGCCAAGCTTCTGTCCCCTCCCCGTAATACCTCTCCCTCCTTCTTCCCCACTGAAGCCTAACAATATCCACCCCCTTCATCCCTTCTTCTCCCCTTGCTTTAATTTCATGCCCTCAGCTATGTCTTCCATGTTTTATTTGCACTACAGCCCAGCTCCCCTTGCAACCTGCCCACCAGCTTGCTGTTGCTGATCTCACAGCCCCTGGCTCCTTAGTTCTAACCAGTAACTTTCCCTTTACTTTTCTCCCTCGCTCTCCTCCACTCTTTCCCCTCCACTATCTCCTTTCTCTTTTTTGTCATGTTCTTCTCTCTCAGGAGAGTTTGGGGAAGTCTGCCGTGGCCGACTCAAGCAGCCTGGCCGTCGGGAAATAATCGTAGCCATCAAAACACTGAAGGCTGGCTACACGGAACGGCAGAGGCGGGACTTTCTGAGCGAAGCCAGCATCATGGGCCAGTTCGACCATCCCAACATCATCCGCCTGGAGGGAGTGGTCACCAAGAGCCGGCCAGTCATGATCGTCACAGAGTTTATGGAGAATGGTGCGCTGGACTCATTTCTCAGAGTAAGACGACCTACAGTTTGCAGTTACAAACCCCCTCCTCCATCTCATATCTCAAGGAAGCCCTCAACAGATATTTATATCATAAGGCAATCAAAAATCAGCTCAAAATATTACTGTCATAATGTGTTCAAACAAAAATTTGGTAGAACAATTTCTCATTAACATAAACCATAGTCTAGGAGTGCTGTGTAGATCAGGAGAGCAAGACGGATTATACGAAAACAACCCAATAACATAATAAATAGCATACCTCCATTCTAGTCTGGTTTTGAATCCATACAACAATATAGATGCAGTTTGCCCATATTTTACTCTCTTTAACGAGGCCCTAATCCTATTGCTATAAGGTTCTGACAAACACACTCTCTTTCTCTGACATTTAAAGGGGAGTTCAACAATAAGTCAGTGCCTCACAGGAATATTAAGAGAGTAATGTCTGAGAGTGGGAGAGAGTAAAGGACAGAGATCTTTGGATTGGATGAGTGTGTTTTATGAGCTTTGGTTTCCCTCTTAGATGAACGATGGGCAGTTCACTGTGATCCAGCTGGTAGGGATGCTGAGGGGCATTGCAGCTGGGATGAAGTACCTGTCTGACATGAACTATGTTCACCGAGACCTTGCTGCCCGCAATATTCTGGTAAACAGCAACTTAGTGTGCAAAGTGTCTGACTTTGGCCTGTCCCGGTTTTTGGAGGACAACACTACGGACCCCACTTACACGAGCTCGCTGGTCAGTTTCCCTTTTCACTCGTACATGAGCACAATTTATGCGTACTTATGAATAGCATTACCGCTGCTTGTTTGTAGCTGTCCTTCTGACAGTATGTTTGTTACATTCAGGGGGGAAAGATTCCAATTCGCTGGACAGCACCCGAGGCCATTTCTTACAGGAAGTTTACCTCAGCCAGTGACGTGTGGAGTTATGGAATCGTGATGTGGGAAGTGATGTCATACGGCGAGCGTCCATACTGGGACATGAGCAATCAGGACGTGAGTGAGACATGTGTTCACCTGCTTCTTAGTGATGCATTCTTTCTCCCCTTTATGAACCTTGATCATCAACTTTGCCCTGTTGCCCCTAGGTGATCAATGCCGTGGAGCAGGACTATCGACTGCCACCACCTATGGACTGCCCGACCGCTCTCCATCAGCTGATGCTGGACTGCTGGGTGAAAGAGAGGAATCTCAGGCCCAGGTTCTCGCAGATTGTGAACACACTGGACAAGCTCATCCGCAACGCGGCCAGCCTGAAGGTGGTCACTAGCACGCAGGCAGGGTGAGCGAGACAAGACCAAACAAGCAGAGCACAACAAGCACATTGTGAATCACAGCGAGTCACAAGTGACACATGGGTACAGCACAGACAAAGGCAGCACAATATAACACAGAATAATTCAGCTACTTCAGAACAATCCTGAGAGATTATGGTATCTCTATATTACATTATAGCTGAAGGCAGATGTTGACACCTATTTCGTAGAAGCCTTTTAATAAGCGAACCATACTTCAACTAGCTGTCACTCGGTTTTATAAAACGTACTCCTAAGTCCCTATGGATTTCTTTCGTACCATATACTGTACCTATACAGCTGGGCTGTTACTTGCTCATAAATGGCAACAGGTGTTAAGTAAAAATTCTGTATTCTGTGCTGGTGAAAATGAATAAATAACTGCAGGCTTATCCCTTTCAATGCAATGTCCTTGCTTGTGTTTAGCTTTGCCTAAGAACAGGTGAAGGATAACCTGTTACCAAAAGCCTGGCAGGTGTTTAGTGGATCTACATTGAGGAGTCGGTGATAGTGAGAAGTCTTCCCTCAGCAGATAAAGCCATCCATCCACCCATCCATCCATCCGTCTTCTAACCGGTTTTCCTGGTCAGAGTTTCAGGGTCATATTGTCTATGCTGCTCAGAAGTAAAGGAGCCAAAATTAAATTCATCATCATCACTTTCTGATCTAAATTTAGTGTGAACTTAGCATTACCATGACCCCTAAGCATCATGGCATAAAGAGCCTTTATCGTCTTGGGATGAGTTATTCGATCGTGTCCGAGAAATATTTTGGGCAAAAGGGGATATTTGGGATTTCCATTGCATCACTGAGTAAGGTTAATAAGCTATATTAAGGGGTGGGGGGATGTGAGCAGTTTTAATTAACTAGTGAGACTTAAGTAGTGAGTGGGCACATTAACTGCTGTGTGTGTGGACTGGGGTGCCTTTATGTTGCGAGGACAGAGTGGTATGTGAACAGCTGATAAGAAAACTGCGTTGTATAGCGATAAGTTAATGTATATAACCGGTCACATTTATGTTTTAGAAGACCTAGAGGTATATTGGCTCTTATCTTCCAGCCCTATGAGAAATGTGACATCCACGGTCTTTGCTGCTAGGGTCAAAATTCACTACAGACTCCGTGTTAATAGGCATCTGTCCATGGGAGACTACAAGCTGCTCTTTCAGCAGAGCACGAGCTCTTCAAAGCATAACTTAAGGCAACCGTGACAATGATTCATTAAGGAAACTTTTCTGACAGCCTTGTACCTGAGTGCCATGTCTTCAAAAAAACAGGCTTATTAAAAAAAAAAAAAAAACATATATATATATATATATAAAAACCTCCCAT
>JAAGVU020000032.1:7927298-7955555 GCA_011763525.2 Mormyrus iriodes
TGGGTTTCCCTGCTGAGGCAGCTGCCCCCGCGACCCGACCTCGGATAAGCGGGAGATGATGGATGGATGGATGGATGATAGATAGACAGATAGATAGATAGATAGATAGATAGATAGATAGAGATAGCATGCAATTATCTTTATCTAAATGCGGATGCAAATACATTTTTTAAAAATGTTTGCAATGTACTTACTACTTCAACCAGGATAAGCAATTAGAAGATGGTTGGATGGATGGATGGATGGATTTTCAATATGCTTGGTACAGAATCAACCTTACTATTTATTTATTATAATGCTCAATAATGAATAATTTGCAAATAAACAGATAAAACCTCAAACATCATTTTTTTTATTCAGTAGATGCTTTTATCCAGAGCAACATACACTTTATAATGCAGGGTTAACCAGTCCCTGGAGCAATTGTGGGTTTAAGGGGTGTGCTTAAGGACCCAGTGGTGTAACTGTGCCAACTGAGGATTTGGACCAGTGATTCAGCCTATGTTATGGATAATTCAATATTTTATTTTATACCACGGCTTTGGTAAATACTATTTTCTTATCGGTCCAGAGATCACATAGGTTTTGATTATCTTCGTGTAACCACACAAGTAGTTCCGGCAGCCTAATAACAGTTATATATTAATGCGCTTCAATGTTTTATTAAAAATGTTAATATCAAAACCTGTGTGACTTTTTACTCATGAATAGGCAGTCATTCTTATCAGCATAATGTTCCTTAGTTGTCAAAACGAAAGCGCCTGTTGACGGTTTCTATGGTAACTTAAGGGACTTGCCGCTTTCAGTGAGTAGCCTGACCAGACGTTCTATCCACATAGGGACCATATTTTTAAGAACATATTGGAACATTATTAAATGCTAACAAACAATTTTCTTCTGTAAATGCAACCACAACTAGTTTACTCTATTATTTTCTGTTTGTTAGCCATGGTATAAGTTATGAATGCTGCCAATTAAAATTTGCATAAGAATTACACATAAAACAAACAAGATGTACCTAAAACCAAGGGTCAAGTAAAGGAGGCCTCTTGTGCCTGTAGGCCCCGAAGGGAAAAAATAGGGTTGCCTGATAGAATTCCTATTTAAAAATATGCATGACTCTCTAAAGTACTGAATTGAATATAAATTCTGTGTTGCTGAATGCTTCTCTCAGTGGTGTGAAATTACAATGAAGGCTTGTTTACTGAACATTGCCTCTGAATGCCTGAGTCTGACATCCTCATCATCCAAAAAAGATTTTTACTTTTGCAAATAAGTGTAAATATTATGCAGTTCGGGTGCAGCTGAATTGGCAGGCAAACTAAATAGGCAAAACAACATTTCCATCACTTTGCAGAATTTACAGGCTGAAAATGCACAAATAATGTGGTTCTGCAGGGAAAAACAGAGCAATAAAGAAAGGAAAACACAAAAGAAAACAATGAATGCTGAATTAGACACTTTTAGCAATTGCAATGGTTAAACAAATTGAATAGGCTGAAGAGTTCCCTCTGGGAAAATAATTGTGTAATAAGTTCCTTTGTATTATTCTGCATGATTTTGTATTATTGTGTATGGCAAATCCGCAGACATATTCATATATAAAAACATACTAACTTGAACATATACATTGCATTTTCCAATAATGTAAATCCATGTAATTGTAACTGACAGTCAGTTTTGTGTGAGTGTGCTTGTGTTTATGTGTCCTGTGGTGTAGTGGCATCTCATCCAGGATATACCCCTGCCTCGTTTGCCCTATGCTGCCTGGGATAGGCTCCAGGCACCCAACAACTCTGCTCTGGATAAGCAGTTGGAGGATGGGTGAAGTTCTAAGATAGATTTGTAAATATAATTGAAATCTAATATAATAATAGTTTGACGGTAAAATTCTTAGAAAATTAGCTGCTTTGTAAAAACTGGACATTGACACAGATACAAAGAAATGGAACTAATATCCTTGGATGCAAAACATTACAGTAAGAGAGTAGCAGATCATTTTAATGGGATCAGATGGCATACAGGCCCCTGTATGCACTGAACCTGAATATCAGAATAAGTAAAACTGAATGTTTTAAAATGATATGTGTTCCAGTGGACATGTCTCCTACTTTCAGTCAATACAAGAAGTGTCACAATTTCAAATACTATGTGTTCTACTTCATGTTAAAAACAAACAATGAGGTTTTTCTTTCTTTACATTTTGGTAAATGCCAGAAAGACAGAGGGTAACAGAAATGTCCATGGACTGATTAAGTAATTATTGCAGATTAAGGTCTCTATGCAAACTGGATCCTTTTGAGTACGTCCATTACAGGGTGAGATTCATTTTTATGGGCTAGCTAATTAACTAAGCATTCACAATACCTTGTTTAAATAACTGACATTTGTATTGCAGATGATTTTAGCGCAATACAAAGGTTTTGGATCTTTTCTTATAAGACTCCTTTCTGCTACAGTCAGCCAGTTGACAGTTATGATGCATGCATTAACATCTGTTATAGAAATCTACAGCAGCTTTGTGTATATGGAATCATTTCAAAATGTCCCAAGGTAGAAGTATACAATCTACTACATTACCAAACGATTCATTGTAGAAAGCCTATTTGAATAGGGAAAGATTACAACAGAACGCCGTGGAACATATTATTTATTGCCCTAGGAAACCTATATCAGAAGGTTTTTATTTCTGGTAAAGATTTTCAGAAGCTGGAGTGGGCATTTAGGCACCCACCAGCAGATATCTGCTGCCATGAGCTAGTCAGCATGCCGTTTTCAACCTGTAGCTCTCACAACATGGCACCATGAACAAGGATTAACATAAAACATCTGCTGCCAATACAAACACTGGCACTCCCTAATACTCTGGCAGGGTTCTCAACCTTGATGTTCAGCGCCCCCCCGAGTGTCAGTTTTAATTACTACCAATCTCTGAAAAATTACCCTTTATTAGTTTATTTGTAATCTATACTTTAGGTTCGGCGTTTCCCAATATCTTCCTCAGAGACCCGCAGACAGCCCACGCCAGGAGCAAAATGTGGACTGTCTGGTAGGGAGCTGGGAGGGAGCAAAAACATAGACCATCTGTGGGTCCCCGAAGACCCGGTTGGAAATCACTATTATAGGTAACTACTATTAGATGAAATAATCAAAAACAAGGTAAACGTCAAATATTCACTTGTAACTCTTTAGTGGCATAATATAAACAGCAGAGCCCTAATATTCAGCATAACAATGGAATGTTGTTCAAGTCAGTGTTTCTCAACCTGTCCTTGGGGACCCCCAGACAGCCCACATTTTTGCTCCATGTAGGTGATAGGGAAGAGAAATAACATGGACTGTCTGGGGGATTGAGAAACACCAGTTTAAGTAAACAGAGTTCCCTGGATTTGTAGCTTGAAATGGCCAGAAATAAGACGTGATTAGAGACTGATAAAAAGCACAGATACAAACAAATTCTTTTTACACTGTCCATTCCTATCCCAGCCAGAAGCTCTGGATTAATACCACTCTTTTCTTTGCAGTCTTCATTTCCAAAGACATGAGCTGGTACAAAAATTGCAGGTGTACGCTACAGAGGACTATTAAAACTGCTAAAGAAACAGTACAGACATGAGTGGGACACTGACCTTGCTGTGACCTACATCACATATGGAAAGGGCTACATGTGACAACAGGTTACAGATCTAATTGTCCTTAAAGACACCCCTGACAAGTTGAACGACTTTTGAATGTCGTGGCTCAGATCCAATAGACATGATGACATCTCCAGCTGAAGGTGTTTGTGTTCTTACTGTATCCTGTACATCCTTTACATTCCTGAATTACTAGGCATTATTTCTTACAATGCTTCAAATAGATCGAACAATAGCAACCGTCGGCAGACCTGATGGGGGAGGGGTGGCAAAGCGTTATGCTAACCAGGCTGCTATGGTACTCAATCCCGCCTCCCATTCCCAATATCCTCCAGGCTAACCTCTAGTCCCTGGAAATCAAGCTAGACAAACTATACAGCCGTATCAGCTCTCAAAGGGACCATCAATAGTGCAGTGTGTTCTGCTTCATTGAGACCTGGCCGGGCCCAAACACTCTAGACAATGCTTTTTTAACAACAATGACTGGTGCACCGATATGGAAGCAATTTTCCAGTCCTGTTTGCTAATATTGGTGTATCTGACGATGAAGTTCCAGCCATTCTACCTGCTGAGAGAGTTTCGCTCAGTGCGGCTCACTGTTGCTTACATTCTGCAGGCTCCGGTCATGCCAGACTAACTGCGTTTGGCCATTTGTAAAGCATAGTCTGCACCCAGAAGCTACCTCTATCATAGCTAGGGAATCGAACAACTGAATCCTGAAGAAAGCCTTCCCCAAATGACACCAGCCCCACCAGAGGTGATCGGACTCTCAACTTGTGCTGTACCACTGTTCCATTTTCCAGCATTCTGATTCAGCATAAAATCATGTGTCTTTCTACACTGTCCAGTCCTATACAAACCAAAAGCTCTGGCTTAACACCAGTGATTTTACCTGAGGCTGAAGGAGCAGATTGTAGTTTCCAAAGACATGAAGCAGTACAAAAAATCCAGATGTGTGCTATCAAAGCTGCTAAGGAACAGCACAAGCTGGAACCTGACGTTGGTGGCTGTGACCTACACTGCATCAAAAAAGGACTACATGTGATAATGGATTACAGAACCTCACCAATTGTGCTTTCAGGCACCTCCGACAAGCTGAACAACTTCTACACCCAGTTTGAATGTCATGGCTCAAATGAAATAGGCATGATGGAATCTCCAGCTCATGGAGTTGCTCTACGGGTGTCAGAGGTAGACATGAGTAAAGCACCTGTTAAATCAAGCAAACCTGATGTCATCCCATCATCTGTCCTAAAGGCAAGGGCCATCAGCTGTCACAGGTGTACGCCTGCATCTTCAACCTGTCCCATTGTGCTTCATGAAGACCACAATCTTGCTTGTACCAAAGAAATATATTGCTTTAGGTGTAAATAACTAAATGATCCCATCACTCCATAGTCAAAATATGTTTGGAAAAACTAGTCAAGCTCTACGTTAACCACAACATCCCAGCAATGCTGGACTCACTCCAGTTCATATTCCAGCAAATCAGAGCCATGGATGATGCCATTACCCTGGCCCTGCACAACGTTCTGGGACAGCTAGAAAATTACACCTGTATCAGGATGCTGTTTATTGATGCCAACTCAGTTTTTAATGCCATGATGCCTTTCAACCTGTTGTGAAAGCTAAACGACTTTGATCTGTACAGCAAAACTTATGACTTGATGTTTGACTTTTTAACATACATGCCCCAGACTGTGAGAAAGGACAACAGGAGATAATCCACATTAATTGTCAGTACTGTTGTTCTGCAAGGCTGAAATCTTAATATCTTGTGTAGATAGCCAAATACGCTGACCTTCATGGTATAGCGGTGTGGGGTGTTGGTGGAAAATGGCGAACCTCTCTTGTGTCTGGACTGGATCAGTGAATTCTAGACTTCTTCTACCCAGGTGATAAACCAAGTTCACTCTGACTGGTTGGTTGCGCAGCATTAGCAAAGATAGCCGCTAATTTCCTGGTTGACTTTCAGGCAGACTATTAGATTTCAGGTGGTAGAGGTGGAAAGTTCCAGTCCAGAAAGTACAAATCCAGACCAAGATTTTGTTTCAACCACCCAATTAAGTATAAATAGTCACATTCACCGAGCACTCAACTGGTTGGTTAAAATAAAATCATGGTCTGGATTTGTACTTTCTGGACCTGAACTTTCCACCTCTGGCAGGAGGTAACCTGACGTTAAGCTTGTACTCACCCCTAGTCATGTACAGAAGGCTTGCCATACCCGTAATATAAATGGTAAGCCCCAGTCTGATATTCTGTCCTTTTGGTATCCAAAAAAAATGGAATACTTGGTCGAAAAGGCATATCTCCAACTCAACAGCTAAGGGGAGGCCCAGAAATTGGACAAGGATCAATAATGACAAGGGTAGCCATGTTGCCTTGGGATGGAGGCAGTTCAGTAATAAAGTCTATGGGTAGTAGTGTTGGAATCTTTGCCTGGGCACAAACGACCACCTCAAGTTCTGCAAGAGAAGATCAAGGATCTTGATGATATTCAGATGAGTATAACCAAGGGAGGTATGAACCCACTGGAGCAGGAGAGGACAATTCAGTGCCAGGATGAACAGTTTGTTAAGTGGTGCTTCCAGCAGAATGGATTCACCTCTTAAGGCATCTTGTATGGTGTCAGAGCTTTGGTGCTTTTCTGGAGCTTCAAATTGTATAGATAGAAAATTGGAAGTGGAATTCTTGGAATGCAGATGGTAAGTAACAGTAAAGTTAAAACAGATTGAGAATAGTGCCCACCTGACCTGTCTGGGTTGTAACTTTTTTCCACCATTACTCACACAAGTTTTTTGTAGTCAGTGAGAACTATGAAGGGATGAGCAGCTCCCTCCAACCTGTGCTTGTAGCGCCACATTTATTGTACGTAAATCTCTATTTCCTACATCATAATTCCACTCAGGCCATGTCAGCTTGTATAAATAAAATTTACAAGGGGTAAATTTTAGCATGTTCCCCCTGGTGCTGGAAAAGGATGGTCCCTATGTCCCCTTCTGGAGCATCTAGGTCCACTGTGAATGGTATGTCTGGGTTAGGCTGGCAGAGAATTGGGGCTGTGGTTAGCAACTCTTTTAACTGAGGAAATGCCATACACTTGCTTTCATAACCCTATATGGAGTCTCCATGGAGATGAAGTTGAACATGCAGATAAAAATGATCAAAATCCAAAAAATGCAGCATATTCTATACTGTTCTCAAACTTTTTGATCAAAGGTTCACATCAGATTTTTGTTCAAAGTTAGAGGTCCGGAACAATTTTCAATAACAAAACAACGTTTCATGAACTTTAATGAATTAACAATGACTTTCAATGTTACACGGCAATATATGTATATCAATAATAGGAACTGGTTTAATCTTCACTGATCATTTCAACTTGTCATTGGCGGGAGGGGGGTGGCATGTTGAGTTACGTGTATGCAAAATTGTACACAGCAAGGTCAATCGTTTCCACATTGTATTTTCAAACGTCAAACCACGTTAAGGCTTTTTTGTTAGCCATATTGATCTATAAGGTGCATTATCGGCTGGGTCCTAATTTACTTGCGATTTGTTTCGCCTCCAGACTTCGAGAACAGCTGTCCTATACTGTCTTGAGTTTGAGCAAATCACAAATAGCACTAACCTTTTTTGCATCCATTGTGGTATATTTATATCACAATAATAAAATGTTTAACCTGAAATTCACATTTTTGCACTCCATTTACAAAATTTTGCATGTGCTTACTGTGCTTGGTTTGATTCAGGGAGTATATCTTCATAGACAATAGCAAACCTATCAATCATGTCGCAAAAAGCCTTGTTCGTGAGCGATTGAGAAATATGGAAGGTTGCATTAGCGAAACCATATAGCATGACAAGATATTCATAGAGACAGTCATTCATGATGTTAAGTTAAAACACTCTCAAGGAAGGATGCAAGAGCCACATATTATGCCAGTACCTCCCTGTCATCCATAAACTTCATCTTTTAATCAAAATAAAAGTGAAAACCAGTGTTATTTCATTTTATATCCATGCTTTTCAAAGAAAAAAGCTGCAAGCATAAATAAATGACTTTTTTTTAATAAAATCATTATTTTTGGAAAATCTTGCTTACTCAACTTCTTCCTTTGTATATATCTTACCATATAACCAGAAACTTCATGCAATTCATTGTTAATGTATGATGTTTCTCAACATTAGAAGACTCAGTTTTTAAGTTTAATTGATAGTGTCTTTATTCGCTATCATTCTACACAGACATTTTGACAGAAAAATTGGGAAGTGTCGCCGTGCCCTACATTTGATTATGTTATAATGGTGCAGGCAGAGGTCATGAAATTAGTGCATAGATGTAATTTTTAAAAACCGAAAAGGCTTGAAGGTGACAAAATGTCACAAAGGTAATTAATCTGAAATGTTACATGCCAATGTTGCATTATCCCACTTTAGCTACATTTTTGTTTTCCAGCAACTAGCAGAAAAAAGAGCCAAATGTAAAATATGGTGCTAAAACATCTTTTAAGCTTCCAGCAATAATTTGACATATAACTGTTCCAAAATGCACTTATAATTACATAGCAATGCCTCTTATTATGAATGCACCCAACATATATATTTGTCGTTTCAAGAGTCATTTTGCTTGGTTTTCAGGAGCTGGAATGAAATGATGCATATCAATCAGCCACAGACATATCTTTTTTTTACTGGAATAACAAAATCATTCTTTTGTACAATAAAATAGATTCTATTCCATGTTATGCCTTTTTTTATACTTTAAGAACAAATGGTGACATTATTGATTAGCTAAGTCTAACCAATTTGGAAAAGCTAATATGGAAATTCACCTCATACGCAAATTGGAATTTATAAATATGGCCTTAGGATTTTGTGTTAGCCCTGCACATTTTGTGCTTGCTGATAAATAAATCACAGCCAATGATGGATTTCTGATCTATAGTACACAGAATATGAAGATTATCCAGTTTCCATTTTGTTTCAAAACATTCTACATTCATTACACCTATAAGAAAAATGTGAATTGTCAAAATACAAACAAAACACCTCTATAGTGTGAGATGGATGTAGTTTGGAATAGCGGCACATGTGCAGAAAAATGTGGCTGGAAGTATGCGGTCAAACCAACCCTAGAATATAGGATATGGCTGCCACAGCGGGAATGACCTCCTCTTTGGACTGTCTGAAACAGATTCATGAGGAATTTTGCAGTTACACATGGATCTGTCATTTACACGTGTTCACATGATTCATTAAGTTCTTTTTCAGTTCTTTGGGTAATAAAATGAAGAGAGTGATGAGTATCTTGTCAAGCAATAAGCCACGGTGCAAAATGTTGGTGGAATTTCTGAAGACACATTACAGTTCTAATCCCCATGAAACATTATAGCATCTTAATTGTGACTTGCAGAAAAAAAAAAGAGAGTTTGACATATTATGAGGCAAGGGTCGGAACTGCCTCAAAGTTAAAATTACAGTGACAAACTGGGGAAAAAAATGCAGTGGGACATGCTAGTCTAGAGTTGAAATAAAAAAAAGACAATTAATCATTTAAGCTAGCTGTCATGACCACGAATGTAAGGAACGACTCAAGTTGTACAATGAACAGGAAAACCCCTTGCGGGGAAGTTTTACTGGGCCACGTAGGCCTTACAGAAAACGTGAACACGCAACAATAAACGGACAAGGGACACAGAATTGAGAGACACTTATAAAGTAGGATAATGTGGAGAAAACACAAGACAGCTGTGAATGATCAACAGGAGGGCAGGAAGAAGAGGTAAGACTGACAGGTTGCAGGTGTGGCTGATTTGGAGCCACGCCCAAGGGAAAACACAGGGATCAGACAGGCAGAGCGGGCTGGAGGTGACACAGGCTTAGGCAAATAGATGGCAAATAAATATTTGCAGTACTTACCAAAGAAATATTAAGATTGTAATTGAACTAGCAGGAAGCACAAAGACTAAGCTGTAGTGAATAAGCTGGACAACATGGGTGTATTGCACATGTGTGATCCCATGGATAAAGACAGCCAGTTTCCTTAAATAAAGTCACAGATAGAAGACAGAGGACATTTCAGACGGGAAAGAAGGGCCATATTAAAACAGCAGAAAATAAAAACTTGGGGACGCATCACATCATAGAGAATATGTTCTTACATCTTAACGTAAAGAGATTAATATGTACTTCCTCATATTCTTAAACTTCACAGTAAGAGAATCCTGCCTACTAACATGTTAATAATTATGCTGACAGTTACTTTCCCAAAACAGGTCCTGACCATGAATAAAACATGATTGCGTTTCTGAAGCACCAATTAAATCCAAGTAATTACTAAGAAAATTTTACTGAAAACTTCATAGACTCTCTCTCATACCGAGAGGGCAACAGATGTAACTACAATCTCCCTAGTTTTTATCTTCATTTTAAGAGTAGGAAAATGTGATTTAAAGCCTCAGACTCTCCAACATGGATGTCCTTATTTCCAGCATGCACAGTTATTGTTTTCACCCTGCTATGTATCACTGAGCTAATAATGTTCTAAGCAGCGATAAAATGTAAAAGAGAGGAAAACAAACAAAGATGATTAACAGTGCAAGTAACTAAAGTTACAACACAGGCTAAGGGGGTTTAAAAGAGATTAAGGGGGTCCAGAACCTGTTTGGATGTTGGTGAAAGCCATAACCATTCTAAACCTGAGCCAAGCTTTCATTGGATAACCCTAATTTTGGTAATTTAGGGTTACATAACAGTTTTACAAATGTAAAGTTTGAAAAATGTCAAACTCAGCTAAATTGTGGTTCCCCTGCATATATGGGTGCAGAACAGAACAAATAATGGAAAAAAAAACACTTGTATAAAGGCCATAACCTTTCTAGGTACAAACCTAGCTTTTGTTGGCTGACCCTAAATTTGGGGACTTAGGGTCACACAACAGGCCACTGGAAAGCATGAAAAATGTCATCAAACCCAGCAAAATTGAGGTTTTCATATTTAAGAGGCGCAGAACCACCATAAAAACTCTGTATAATGTCTGTATAAGCCATAATTGTTCTAATCCTAACCAAAATTTTTGTTGACTAACCCTAATTTGGGGATTTAAAGTCACACAACAGGTCCCTTGAAAGCATTAAAATGTTATAAAACCCAGCTAAATGGTGGTTTTCATGCTTCAGGGGGGCAGACTTATCATAAAAGCACCTTTGGATGTCCACAGAAACCAAATGTTTTCTAACGCTAAGCCTAGCTTTTGTTGTATAACCCTAATTCGGAAATTTAGGATTAAGTTGCCATTGTAAACAGTTCCTTGGAAAGTATTAATAATGTCATCAAACCCAACTAAATTGTGGTTTCACTCTTTCAGAGGCATCAGAAAACACCTTTGGAAATCTGTACAAGCCATACCTTTTCTATCCCTAACCCTAATTTTTCTTGGCTGACCCAAACCCTAACCCTAATTTAGGGACTTAGGGTTACACAACAGGTCCTTATAAAGTATTAAAAATGTTATCAAACTCAGCTAAATTGTGGTGTTCCTGCTACAGGGGGCCACACTTATCATTAAAACACCTTTGGATGTCTGCATAGGCCAAAACTAATCTAACCCTAACCCTAGCTATCATTGCATAACCCTAATTGGGGAGCTGTATAATTACATAACAGTCCCTTGTAATGTTTGAAAACTGCTATCAAACCCATCTAAATTGTGATTCTCCTGGATTCAGGGGTGCAGAACTATCACAAAGACAACTTTGAACATCTATTAAAGCCATCATCTTACTAACCCCAACCCTAGCTTTTATTGGCAAACCTTAATTTAGCGACTTAGGGTTACACAACAGGTTCTTGAAAAGTATTAAAAATGTTAACAAATACAGATAAATTGTGGTTTCCCTGCTTCAGGGGGCCCAGGCCAATCATAAAAACACCTTTGGATGTCTGTATAAGCCAAAATATTTCTAACCCTAACCCTAGCTTTTGTTGACTAACCCTAATTCGGGGATCCAGCATTATACAACAGGACCTTGGAAATTTTAAAAAAATGTCCAGCTATATTGTGTTTTTTTTTTTTTTTTTGCTGAAAGGGTCCCAGATCAATCATAAAAATACCTTCTGGTATCTGTATAAGCCATAACTTTTCTAACCCATACTCTAATTTTTGTTGACTAACCATGATTTCACGACTTTGGCTAGTTTTACAACAGGCCCTTACAAAGCATGAAAAACGGTATCAGACCCAGCTATTGTGGTTTTCCTGGATACGGGGGTGCAGAGCCATTATAAAAACATATTTGGCCGCTGGTAAAAGCCACAACCTTTCTAACTCTAACCCTAGCTTTTGTCGCGTAGTCCCAATTTTGAGACTTTGAGTTACAGAAGAAGCCTTTGAAAAGTATGATTTTTTTTCATAAAACCCAACTGAATTGTAGTTTCACTGCTTAACTGTTGTGTGTGAATAACAGGCTGTTTCTTTGTTAAAAGGTATTATGCAAAAATGCAGGTCTAAATTTCAGATCTTATGTTCTTAATAATCTTCTGAAAATCAGATGATATAATGGCAAATGCACATCTAAAATCTAAAAGCAGTATCATTTTGTCATTTTTCTTTAATACAATAGTTTCTTAAAGATTACAGATAATTACTGTGTTATTCATTCATGTAGAGTGTTGTTATAAATGTTATATCTCTGAGCATTAGCAGGCCATGGAATCCAGTTTAAATTATGTTATATTCTCAATAAAACACCAAGGATTTTAGATAATATTTCTTCATAGAGTATAACAGAGAAAATGAGAAACTGAAAAGATTTAGCTACAACAATACACTTGACAGCTTATTTAAGTCATATCATAGGAGACAACTTTTAACATTAATTGGAAGTGCTATTAATTTTGAATATTCAAAGACATGGGCAGAGATTTGGTGAAAGTAAAGCTGTGCCATAGAGATGTGCTGTTAATTAACGCACACGTCCTTCCTGGGAATGACTTGTCTTTGAGAGTGTTTTCTTATAATAGGAACTGAGGCACAGGGAACTTTGAATTGTAGCACAGATTTTAATACAGTTTGAAGCCATTCTCAAGTTGATAATGTTACAGGTAAAAACTCAAAAGGTTAATGAATACACTGCTGCTAATTTTGCAAGTGTTAGATTTTTACGTAACTGAGGAATTTAAACCGATTGTTCTAATTCACATTTGAAGTAGCAAATGATTAAATCAAGAACATATCAATCCATTTAACAGAATCTGACATTACAACACGTTAGTAATGATTACATTCGTGCACAAAAAATGGTTTAGAGAATCAGGGGGCTTGCTATGTGATTTAGCAGGTTAGGAGGCTCTTCCTGTGATTGCAAGGTCACAAATACCAATCTTAGGGGTGACAGTGATTTTACCATTGGGCAGCTGAACAAGGCCCTCAATCTTCAATTGCTCAGGGACTGCCTGATTGACCCTTCTCTATTGTATGTCACTTTGAATAAAAGCAATAGTTAAATTAATGAAATTAGTATTAGTATGTACAGGAATAAATTAAAGCTCTTCGGTTATACGCAATGCAGTAACTGAAAATCCTTCCCAGGGAACAACTGACTTGCCAGTAATGAAAAGAAAGCAAAACTTCACTTCAGAAAGTACAAGGGAGAATTGGAGGAAAAAAAATCAAATCTGAAAACAATGACATTGCACAAGATTAATGAGAGAATGGTTTATGACATTTTGTAGAGGCGTGATACATTTTTTGTTTCCTTTAATTGGACTTTAAGATAGTACGTAGCTGCTGATATCATGAAAGGACGGAAAACAGAAGCTAAGAGCACTGCAGTTTGTTTTAGCCAATATGAGTTATGAATGAAAACTATAACTGTATGCTTCAGTCACTGCTAAAAGAGCTGAAACATTCATGTCTCTTTTGATAGGCTCAGGACAGGTTTGATTTATTTGTAAATTCCAGGCAATTTCAGTGTTCAATGCTACGTGCAATCAATCACCCAGCAAAGAAAAATATATGTGGTTCTACTAGGCCAAGTAATGAAAGAAACAGTGACTGTAAAAATTGTAATTACTTATATAAAAGCCCCCAATTCAGGATAGGTTTAGATTCAATCAAGGATTTGCCCTGAAAATCAAAACACTTTGGAATAGAATGGGTTTGATAAGTATTATTTGGTCGTTTTGATAGACTCAGTAGTAGACAGAAATTCATTCTGAATATTCTAAATTCATTTTCTACTCATATTGGACCCTCGGCTCAAGAGTATATCACGACTTATCATTTAATATGAATATCCTACATAAAAAATGTATTGATCACCTTTTCATATCTTTCACCCTTTTCAAGTAATATTCTACAATAAATGCTTATGTGCCTTGAATAAACAAGAGACATGCAACGTAACAAATATTACCTGTTCATGCTGTTAATTTTAAGCAGTTAATTTTTGTTGCTGATTAGGGCTACAGCAGGAAAGCCCTGCTATAAAAAAGTAATAGAAAAGCTAATTATTATTGCTATTAGCAGATCAATAGTCATGTACAGGCCTCACAGAGGAAACCTCAGGCCAATCTTGGTCATGATTGACTATTGTCAAGGCTGCAGAATGACTAATGAATTTCTATTGCTTGATTTCAGTCATGTTTATAAAAATCCACTTTCAGCATAGAATCTATTGACTTACTTAAGACAAAGGTAACCTTTGCAAAACTGGATCAATTGCGCGATTACAGAGAAAGAGATGTTTACATGTTATAGGACCTCCCTACGGACATTCAGAGCTGATTTTCCTGTGTCCCGGCCTCTTACGCATGTGCCTCGGATTTCGTGAAAATTAGTTTCACGGCTTACATTTATTTCTATAAATTGTATGAATTAAGACGTTGTTAATTTGACTTCCACTGCTGGCCCCTGGGAGATGGGCTCCCCCATTGAGTCTGGTTCCTCCTAAGGTTGTTTCCTTCTAGGGAGTTTTTCCTTGTCACTGTCACCTCTGGTTTGCTCCCTGGGGGCTTTGGACAGGGATAATGTAAAGCGCTTTGAGATAATATAGTATTGTGAAAATGTGCCATACAAATAAAATAGAATTGAAATTGAATTAACCCTTAAATGAAATAGGTGTGGTGTATGGGATATACGCCTTTATCGCTGCTACTGAAGGCGAATCCTACAAAGATGTGCACACTTTATGTTTTTATTCAAAGTCCAGTCATGTTATCCATCAATCTGTCACTCGTACACTCTCAGGTATCACCTATCCTCTCATCATCCAAATTCCTCCCATCACCCTCTTCCAGTTCTTTTATTTATACTATTCCCCAGCTGCTCTTCCTTTCTTCACCACCTCACATGCTCAACTTGTTGGATGCCCCATATACACCTAAGCTCATCTTCATCGTTTATTCATTCTTTCAGCCACAAAGAATAGATCTGATACAAATGTGATATCAGAGCTCAGGAGACTTGTTCCTCTTCTCCACGTTGTTTTTATAACCACATTCCAAATATCTGTACATCATTCATAAAAACCACTGACAGTTCCCTATTATTTATATTTTCAAGGTGTCACTTGCATCATCTTCCATACACTTTTAGATAGTTTCATATGCAGGGTATATCTGCGTCTTGTCTAGAAATAAGTATTCTTCGGGCATTTGAAAATTGCAATTGAATTATTGTTTTTTTTTCTTCTCTGTGACAGAGGGGCCTGTTCTATGGACTTGTTTACCCATAAATATTTCAATATTTATATATTATACATAATGATAATCATGATAATTTAAAGTCAGATAATGATGGATTATGTTAATGGGAGTTTATGGTGATTATGTAAACAGCAAAGCAAAACTATATATATATTTATTTATTTATTTATTATTATTTTTTTGCTTTGCCTCAAACCCAGGTAGTGATGGAACAAAACCATCTACTTGAGGACATGAGTGAAATTATCTAAAATGAAAATGAAACACTGCTTTATACTAAAGTGCCATCAGCTGTACATGTGTTCCCAGGCGGCACAGGGCCCTGTTATATTGCTTATAGATTCTTGCTTTGGCTTTCTGTATGTTCTTCAATTGTGTTTGTTTTTAAGGTAAATCAGTAGCCTATTCTCATAATGTAATGTGTTCCCCATTATCTGAGCTGCCCGAATTGTGAGGTGATGGACCCATGTAAGCCTGTTTTTAAGCTTTGAAGTTGATGGAAATCAATGTGGTGGGAAGATATGAGTGGACACAATACTGCTGTATCAGTTTCCGTTAACAGCAATTGCTCCAGATTTGAGACAAACAGCTACTTCCCCATTGGAATCTACGGCAGGTTCTGTCTTTGCCTCTCATTACTTCTCCCTGTTGCCTTCACTTTTTCTCATCTGCTCTTTGATCACTGTTTCTCACTCTGTCACAGATGTATTCTGCCTCCCCATTCCCACTCTTTCCCCCTCCTTCTTTCCTTCTCATCTCTACTTTGATCTACTTTGAGCATATATGCTGTTCCTTTTCCTGTTTTGATTCCATCTTAAAACGTGTCTCGGTCTTTTTTTCATAGCTTTATATTTTCCCTCTTAACTTTCCATTCTATCTATTACTGAAACGGTAATAAAAATTATTTCGCTTAACCACTACGGATGTTCATGACCAGTCAGTGCCATTTTGATAAGCTGAAATCTCCTGTAAATCCATTATTAAGTCCTACACTTACTTGCTTCAGATGGCAGATGCTTTGGCTCTACATTGTATCTCTTTTAGTGCTGGATTAAGGAATTTTCAATTTGGTTTTTAATAAGAAGCAATAACCATTTCATTATATACAATCCCCCCAACACAATATAGTGATGATAGATATTCTAAATAAATGGAAAATCGATGCATTTGATGCCTGCCTTAATTTTAAAATGAATAAACAGCATAACCGAGTTCCGATGCTTATTTTGTTTTTTTCATACTGATATGTCACTTGTGGACAATGAATAAGAGAATGAAATGAACGGCAGAATTAAGGAAAAGTGACAGGGATTCTTTGAACTGAAGAACATTCTGGATCACAACTCTTGCAAGGTAGTAGTCATAGCAACAGGAGAAGGAGGTGGTAGGTGGCAGAGAGTGAGAAGAAGAGGGATGTCATCCTCTTGAAGGAGTGACCCTTAATGAAAGACAGGTCCTTCCTGCTGAGTAATGACACAGACCCTGTGGCAGGAGTGACATTTTCAGGCATGAATTCTCAAAGGGAACAATTTCACGCAAGCTGTGTGTCAGTGTAGGAGTGCAGATTTTGCAAATTTGACCCATTCTGTTGGTCAGTGTTTGTCTTGCTGGTTCATGACTCATGAGAGGAGGTCATACCGGATACTGCTAGTCAACCCCGTTGGCTGTTAACAGGCGAGTCCTCTGGGATGTTGTCATTACATGTAGAGTTGTGTGGCAATGATCTACTCCTGGCCTTCCTGTCCAGTCCTTTTAAGTGATTAGTTGTCATATAAGAATCCTCATTTTAGTCTCATTACATTTTATTTTGCAACAGACATTTCACACAGATTTCTGTGTGTTTTTGTATTTCAAAGATCTCTGTACCAGTCTCTTCTTTTTATTATCCTATTCTGGATAATGTTGATCCTGAGCCTGTTCAAGTAAATATTTAATATAAGGTGATGTAAATGTTGATGAGATGTCAGTCTAGCCATCTTAAGGCATATGAAATAGACAGTAATTAATTCATAGACTTTTTAAAATTAAAATAAATTAGACACAAATTACATAAATAAAAGACGACTTTTTTGCTTTGCCGCACAAAGGAATTCAAACCAAAGTGAATATTACATTTATTTGGAAAGAAAATGCGAGGTTAATTCTGACATTAATGTGACACATAAAAAAAAGAAAAGGCTGCTGATAGTTTGAAAAATGCAGCTCATTTTTAGAATTCTAAAATATATAAATATAGCAGAAAAGCCACAGAATGACAGCGCACTGAGACAGGCAGAGCACATTTAATTATGTTTTAGTTAACATAAGTCTTTTTAAAGTCAAGTGTCGCCTCGACAAAGAGAAAGGACTCCATATAACCAACTTATGTATCAAATATCGAATATATATTTATGATCTATAAATTGCGTAAGTGTACTATACATTTTTACTTTTAAAATTTACTGCTACACATCTACTAATTGTTGTGATCTTATTGGACATTGCCTGTGGCCTCGTGCCTACGACCAAATCACAGCTGTGATACGTTATTGTACAACCGCACTCCTTCTCATATGTTATTGCTTGATTACATTTGTGTTTGGCAATGTATACCACTTCTATGAAATGTAAACATAACTGAAAATAGATAGATTGATTGATTGATCTAACCAAACATCTACCATAGTTTTTCTAACAGTTTTGCTGCTTCACAGTCACTGCAGTTCCTGTAGATTTATTTCAGTTATTCTCCCATCAAATACCAGTGACTTGACTGCTTAGCAGTTCACTGCTCAGCTAGAACTGGCCATCTGTTTCAAGTAGCACCTAACGTTTGAGATGCAGTTGGGGTATGTGTACCGTAACCATGGCCCAGTGATTCTGAGGACAATAAAATGACAGTGTAGAATTCTGCCGGACACAAATTGATTTATTTAATGAGACAGAATAGATAGTAGGATGAAAAGTCATTATAAAGAAAAAAAATCACTAAACTACAGGATATTGCTGACATGGCAGTGAAGGTCAGAAGACTTCAGAAGTTTCGAAGTTGAAATGTTTACAAAAATCCTGGTGTCATTTCTTAACAAATAAAGGAATGTGTGAGACAAAGAAAGTGCACTGCACAGCGTTATCTGATGTCATGTGGCCCAAACCATGCTATCGCTAGATAGTTTCCTGCAAAAACACTGGCTGACTCTGTAACACTGGCCAAAATATTTCCAAAATGCTGCTGTTGCAATTCTTCAAATTAAATGTCGACCCTAATAGTTTGACCCTGACCTAAACCTTACCTAATACAGCAACATTGATTTTATATTATTTCAGCGTCATACTAAACAATCAAATATTCATTTTCTGTAATCATGTATATAGCCAGTGTTACTTAGATTATTGGCCTTAAATTAATTATTGGTCTGCAATTAATAACACATCGAACAGTAAAACAAATCAGATGCATGAATAGCTTCTAATGGATAGACAGGAAAGGATCCCTAATGATGCTGTATAGTAGGGGGATATTTAAAGACATGAGTATTTGTAGGAAAGGGAATTAAAAAAATTGTGAACTTTCTGGGTATGTTAACCTATGCTAGATGTCCTTAAATATTATGTGATATATACATAAATAAGCAATTCCAATAAGAGGAAATATTATGCATGTATGATGTATGTTTATAATCCACTACAACTATTTTTTTTTATCGGCCTGAGATTTAGTTTTGATTATTTGGAATAACTTACATCAGTTTATGTAGGTATATTTCAGTTATGCATTTTTAAAATATGCTTAGGAAAGATAAACTTGAAATGTAGCCTTTAATTTGGCTTTTTATTCATTCTTCCTTTTATGGAGGGTTGGTAGTTGTTTTATTGTGTGCTTTACTTTGTATGCCATTTTCCTAATTGTTTAATATAATAAAAACTGGACGAGAACGCAGCAGGCCAGTGTTTGTGCATGTAATGTCTCAGACCTATGTACTGTACTAGCTTGTCTCAGTCTTCCTCCACGTAGACTTTCTGGGACAGAACAGGTCTTTTACCTTTAACTCACTGGCACTGTTTGAGCGGCTTCCTCTCTTGGGAAGTGTATTGCTTTAGGCAGTACAACTGGAAATTTATCTTCCTCTCGCTGTCTCTCTTACATAGACACATTTGCACACACGAGTAGCCTCAAAATATACAAGCGTGGAGAATCTAGAAAAGGTACCAATAAATATTATAGTAGATATTATAAATATTCTGGGGGAAATTTGCAAAATGAGACATGCAAAATAAATGTTAATAAAATAAGTACAAGAATTGTGTATTTTGTTTCATTCCCATTTTGAATTGTTTAGTCTAGTTTAGCTTCCGTTCTCGGATAAATGCACAAAGGCTGTAGCTCAAAGCTTGGGGTATCCACACTGAGTTCTTTCAATATTATTTTTCAGCTATATCTTCAGTACAAATTTAATTCATATTTTACATTCAAAATTTCCATGTCATAATAGAACGTTTATATATCTACCCTTACATGTCATGATCAGTTTGTGATCCAATTAAACCATCTAAATTGTGACAGAAATGTAGTCTCAAGACACATTTTATCTGAAAATGATGTAATTTATTATAATGTAATGCCATTAGTTTTAGTACCATTAGTGACATTATACTGATTAAATAAAAGACTAATGCTACTTCCTCCAACAGGCTTTCAAACAAAGAAATGTTGAAAGCTATGGGGAGAAGAAAGAGGTGTATGCTATGCACAATCTGGAAGAGTTTTTCTGAGAGGTCTGCAAATGAAACAATTAAATCGTTCATCCATTCATGATTCCATCCGTCAATCTGCTAATCTTGAGCCAGGTTATTGGGGAATTAAGTGATCCATTAACTAAATAATTAACACAATTTATTTTAAATAGAAAATAACTGCCAATAACGACAGTAAAGAGAGCATACCGGACAATGCTTAGTAAATTGTGCAAATGTACTGGTCATGAAGCCCATTGACGATTATGAACATCTGGGCCTTCAATTCCGTTTTAAATTCGTTCTTGATGAAAGGCTATATAGACCTGACTATCAAGGAATGCTCTGCTTTTTGTACATAAAGACTTTAATTTCCAGCCTTTCAGATAGGGTACAGTTAGATGTCCTGATATTGAGCTCTGTAGCAACATTGTTAGCAAGTAGGATCTGATAAGGTCTCAGAGGTATGATGGTGGTGTTGCTTTAACGGTTTAGTATACAACCTTATCACTAACCTGTTGTTTTGCCTCTGTAAAGACAGGACTGACAGAAGAGACGACGTGACTTGCATTGATACAAAAGAAATATTCCCTATGAATTCAATATCAGAAGCAGAATTAAGGACATGTAACTGAGTAGTATGTAGGCCTGACATCATAGAATGTATTTAAACAATGACGGCAATAAGGAAACAAGATCTCAGTGTCTTCGAACAGGTCTTTGTAAGCATGTTTACTAGAAGAGTTTTAGACGAATTTAATGTCTAGGGACCTATTGGCCCACACAAGTGAAACAAAACCTAAGTTTTACGATAATATAAGATTTTATTTGAGAATTCAATGTGTGTACTGCCTGTGGTGAACTCGCATTTCTTACATGGTATTTCCTTGTGTTCTGTAGGTTCCACAGTCACTGTGAATCTTTAGTAGATAAATAGATGGATGAAAGTGAATCATGCTGTAAGATTATAAATGTTAAATGACTATCTCTCTGCACCATCACACTAAACTTAAATTAAAATGCTCCTTTGACTACTGCTATCGCTTAGTGGTAAAGCGTCTCATACCAGTGAGCCATCCTACAGAATAATGTGGCCTGGATTTGGAGATGAAAAGCCCTGGGAACAGAATAGCTATAAAGATGTAACTCTGCAAATATTGAAACTCAAGAAAGAAAGAAAGAATGGGAACTAAATTGTTAAATGGGTTCTTAAACCAATATGAAGCACATAATATGAAAACAACAGCTAAACTGGCATGGTGCCCACTTGTCACTACATTGCTCTTTTAAGCTTCTGACTGGCTTCCCTTTAAATCGCAAGTCTGTTTATTTTGCTTTCTGTTGTATGGATTCACTAACATAGATTAGTATCAACCCCTTCATCTTTTTAACGTTAAAGAAATCGTTTTAGCTTAGCTGACTAGCTTGACTGTGGGCAAACTGATTAATTTTAGTTTTTTTTTTTCTATATGCAACCTTATACACAGTGTTCTCAGTATTTTCAAGGCTATCTTTGACGGAATGTAATGTAATGACATATTGGACATATAATGGATAGTGTATTTAAGAAAGGCCACACGAGACATGTTTGGATGCAAACTATATTTCCCAGGGTTACAGTAAGAATATTGTATTTGGAATATGTTCATAACAACCACCTTATCGGATATATACATGTATCTGTTTAGCAGACATATTCATGTAAACCAACAAACAGTTGTGAAAGCAGAGGCAGCCAGGCCCAAGAGCAAATAGGATTAACAGCCTTGCTCAAGGGCCCAACCACTCAGCCGACCATGAGATTTGAACCAAAAACCTTCCGATCACAACCAGAGTCTTAGTCCAGGGAGCCATACACTTATAGTAATGTTCATTCTCAGATTATTTGGGTTTGGCAGGTTTTTGTGATAAACAGAATGCAAAGAGAAGACGGATCCCTGGGCGCGGGTGACCCGCGGGTTTATTGAATAACCAAAAGTGACCAGAGCAGAACTGGCAGGCAGGAGTCGTAGTCGAGGAGATCGTAGGGGTTCGGTAGCTGGGGAGGTCAGTCCTACAGATGAACACGGGACGGGCAGACGACAGGGATGTGGGGTCGCAGGAGAAAGGGCAGGCAGGGCAGGTTGTTGGAAGGCAGGGAGGCAGGCAGGTAGGCAAGCGGGTCGGGAGAGAGAGAGCAGGCAGGTAGGTCAGGCAAGGGAAACAGGGGAGACGAGAGATAAGAAAGCGCTTGGTAATGTTCCTAAGCACGGGCAACAATACTTCGCGTCTTACTGACGTGGTAGCCCCGTTTAAGATGCTGGGCTAATTAGGTGGTGATCGGCCCCAGCTGTGCCGTCCCGCCCGTGTGGGCGTGACAGAGCCCCCCCCCGACGGAGACCTCTTGGGGGCCACGGAGACCGATGCGGACGGGGCAAGGGCTGTGGTGGCGGGACTGCCACCCCATCTCATGGATGCGCTGGGCTGTAATGGACCGGCTTCAGGAGGGAGACATGAAAAGTGGGGCATATGCGGTACACATGGGGTAATTGCAGTCGGAAAGTGTTGGGTCCCACTTGTTGCTCGATCTGGAAGGGTCCGATGAAGCGAGCGGATAACTTATGGCATTTGGACAACTTGAGGTTGCAGGTGGACAGCCAGACCCATTGGCCCACCCAGTAGTGAGGCCTGGCCGGGAAGATCCGTGATGAAGTCCATAGCCAAGTGAGACCAGGGCCGGGACGGGACAGGTAGAGGCTGGAGCAGGCTGGTGGGTCGTTGGTGAGAGGATTTTAGTTGGGCACACTCAGGACAGGAGGCCACAAACTCCTCCACCGCTTTCTGCCATCCGGGCCACCAATACCGCCGAGCGACCAGCCGCTAGGTAGCTGCTACTCCGGGATGTCCTGTGCTTCGTGCGGTGTGCACCCACCGCACCACCTCGGAGCAGAGTGGGTGAGGCACATACAGTTTCCCCGGGGGGCCCCCGGAGGGAGGGGCGGTGCATTCATTTGTCGCCCTGATGGTCTCCTCCAGGGACCAGGTGATGGTGGCCGGGAAGCAGGTGGGGGCCAGGATGGAGGAGGGTTGCCCCTTGGCTTCTGGGGGGTTGAACTGTCGACAGAGGGCGTCGGCTTTGACCTTTCTCTTCCCAGGCAGGTAGATGACTTTGAAGTCAAACCTGGCAAAGAACAGTGACCAGTGAGCCTGCCAGGGAGTCAGCTGTTTGGCGGTCTGGAGGTACTCCAAGTTGCGGTGGTCGGTGAGAACCAGGAACGGATGCCGGGCCCCCTCTAGCCAGTGTCTGCATTCCTTGAGGGCGAGCTTGATGGCCAGAAGTTCGCAGTTCTCCACATCGTAGTTGCGCTCAGCTGGTGACAATTTCCTGGAGACCGGTTCCCGGATCCCACCGGATCAGTATGGCCCCAACTCCCACTTTGGAGGCGTCCAGCTCCACCTCGAAGGGCAGGTCCGGTCAAGGCTGTCGGAGGACAGGAGCAGAACAGAAGGCCTTTTTCAGGCCTTCAAACGCGGTTTCTGCCTCTGGGGTCCACTGCAGACGGGTTGTGGTCCCACGGGTGAGGGAAGTGAGAGGAGCCGCCACCTGACTGAAGTTTCGGATGAGCTGCCGATAAAAGCTAGAGAATCCCAGGAACCGCTGGAGCTCCTTGATAGTGTGTGGTCGGGGCCATTCGGTGATGGCGGCGACCTTCCCCTCATCCATTGCCACTGCTCCTTGTCGGATGTGATACCCTAGGAACTGCACCTGGGGATGGTGGAATTTGCACTTTGCTCCTTTAACATATATCCGGTGTTCGAGTAGCCGCTGCAGCACCTGTCACATGTGGGTCACATGCTAGGACTGGGTTTGCAAGAAAATCAAGATGTCATCAATGTAGACAAGCACGAACCGGTTGATCATGTCCTGGAAAACCACATACATAAATGCTTGAAAGATGGACGGACTGTTAGGTTAATGGCGCAGTCCCATGCCCGGTGAGGGGGCAGCTGGAAGGAGAGGGACTTACTGAACACATCCTGGAAGTCGGAATATTCTGCTGGGATGCGAGAAAGATCTTCGGGCTCTGGGCTCTCCACCTGGGTCGCCCAGCAGAGCAAGGCGAGACAGCGTGTGAAGCAGGTGGGAGACTAGGCGATGAGCTCACCTGCCCCCCAATTTATGTGTGGGTTATGCTCTCGCAGCCAGGGGTAACCCAGGATTATAGGATCATGTGAGCGGGGAAACACCCATAGATCTAGGGTCTTCTCATAAAGGACCCCATCCCTCAGGGTCAGGGGCCCTGTCCGATGGGTGATTCGTCCTCCTTGCAGGGGTTCCCCGCTGACGCCTAGGACAGCCACGGGGGTGGTGAGTACCTGTAGGGGAATCTGTAGCTGCTGAGCCAGGGTGAAATCCAGAAAGTTACCCCTGGCTCCTGAGTCTAGCAGGGCCTGCGTGGTGATTTGTACCCTGCCAAACTGCACCACCACGGGAACCGTAAACTGCATTGGAGACACGCCCATTAGAGGGGAAAGGCCTACCTTCAAGGTGCTCTCTGGGTGAGGGGGGTGCACGGGGTAGGTTCTCAGGAAGTGCCCCGCTTCCCCACAGTACAGGCAGTACCCCTCTTGTGTGCGACAACGTCTCTCTGCTGACGACAGGGGTGAGCGTCTGAGCAGCATTGGCTCGGCGGTTTCCCTGGGGGGTGCGGGCACGGCCGCCCCGGACTCGGCATGGATCCTTCGGCGCCGACGTTCCCGAACGGTGGTGTCCTGAGTAACTGAAAGCTGGACATATTCGAACGTTGGTGCCCCGTCGTGGATGGCCAGCTTGTCCTGAAGCTCCGGGTTCAAGGCACGACGGTAAATGATCTTCAGGCATTCCTCTGGCCAGCACAGCCTGGCAGCGACGGTCCAGAATTCCAGGGAGAAGTCCGCTGCTGAAGTCGAGCCTTGCCGCAGATCCAGCAACTGATTACCCAGACTTCTCCCATGAGCGGGGTGGTCGAAGACCTCAGCAAAGGCTTGCTGGAAATCACGCGCCGGATTGAGCAGGGGGCTGTCCTCGGTCTAGAGTGCGGTCGCCCACTCGCATGCTCTCCCGTTTAGGAGCAAGATCACGAACCGCATGCGAGCGGCGTCATTCACAAAGCGGTCCGGGTACTCATCCACAAACAGTCCACACTGCATTAAGAACGCCCGACATTGATTTGGGTTGCCGTCATACTTCTTGGACAATGCAACGGGAACCGGATCGGAAGCCCTCGGGGGGGAAGCCGGCAGAGTGGCTTACGCAGCTTGTCCCTCCAGCAGCTGGGACACCAAGGTGGTCAGCTGGTTGACCTGCTGCCGGAGTTGTTGGGTCTCCGTGGGATCCATGCTATTGCAGCGAAGTATTCTGTGATAAACAGAATGCAAGGAGAAGACGGATCCCTGGGTGTGGGTGACCCGCGGGTTTATTGAATAACCAAAAGCGAGCAGAGCAGAATCGGCAGGCAGGAGTCGTAGTCGAGGAGATTGCAGGGGTTCGGTAGCCAGGGAGGTCAGTCCTACAGATGAACATGGGACGGGCATACGACAGGGATGTGGGGTCGCAGGAGGCAGGGCAGGCAGGGCAGGATGTTGGAAGGCAGGGAGGCAGACAGGTAGTCAAGCGGGTTGGGAGAGAGAGAGCAGGCAGGTAGGTCAGGCAAGGGAAACAGGGGAGATGAGGGACAAGAAAGCGCTTGGTAATGTCCCTATGCATGGGCAACAATACTTTGCGCCTTACTGACGCGGTAGCCCTGTTTAAGACGCTGGGCTAATTAGGCGGTGATCGGCCCCGGCTGTGCCGTCCCGCCCGGCATGACAGTTTTGTTGCAGAATAACATTAAGGATTTGAATAAGCTGAATACTGGTTGCTGGGCTTTGAGGTGAGACTGGGAGGTATTTTTTTCTTTATTTTATTCTTTGTATTGCCTGAAGATCATCTCAGCTGTCTGTCCAAAGGAAAGAACATGACACTGCCAAAGTGGAGTTTCACACCTGGAGGACAAGCAGGGGAAGACTGAGTTAGGGACTGCTGAAAGAAGACAGAGGAATGTGAGAGGGAAAGGGGAGAGGAACCTGACAGGGGACTTCCGTGCAGCAATGACAGTGTGATACATCACATGGCGCCAGAGCAGGGTTTAAACAAACACAAACACACAGCGACATTCTGACAGACAGCCCTAGAAGTGGAATGCAAATCAGCACTCTCTGTGTCTCTGCGGTAGCAATGCAGCAGTTTGCCTTACTGAAAGCTAAGAAAGAACAAGCTTATTTGAAGCAATACTCTGATTGTGTTCTCAGTATATTACAAATATAATAGTCAAAACTTCTAAATTTGAGGTCACAAGAACTTGTTCATTAAGGGACACAATTATATGAAATTTCTTGTTTTCTTTTTCTGACTGGTTTTATATTTATGAGACCTAAAGACAGGCCTTTTAAGCTGTTTCTGAATATTTTCTTTTTTTCCCCATACGTTATGGACATGGACACAACAACTGAAGTTTTGAGTTACAGATACAACACAAATATTTATGTACTCATCCTCACATAAGAATTTTCATGGCTTGACATGGTGCTATTTGTAATTAGCGTTCTGGAAATTTATGCAAATGTTAATGCTCTTTAATAGAAGAACATTTATTACAATTATTAGAAACTAACTAACCGATTTTTAGATATTAAACTGTTTACAGTGCTTAGTTTTGTTTCATTGTTAGAATACTGCTCATTCTTCAACCATGTAGACCAACCAATTATCAAATATGGAAATATATTTAGAGGGGTATTGTTCTAAAATGTTAACTACGAATTGTGATGTTTGCCTAAAATATGTAAAATCAAGCAACCAATATGAATAGTTGATAATGTTAGATGTAAGTTAATGTTAGAATTAGTTAATCATATTTTACTTGTGTGAAATTCTTTTGACTAAAATAGTTTGCATTTGGATCCGGTTACCCTAAGCTAAAATTCAGAGGTCAACAAATTTCCAAAGACGTTTTTGCTAACACAAATGTAGCACACCACTAGGATAGAGATGCCATTTTTATTCACAATCACCACAAATGATTTTTTTCTAAAAGTAAACTAAAAAGGAAGAACAACACTTATTTCAGAGTATCGTGTTTCAGAATGTAATATAGTACATCTACAGTGTTATTTTAGTGACAGGCAGTAAAGCTGATCTATCAAGCATCCGTAGACCATTAATTTAACTATGATCAAAAACTAGTCATGAGTGTTCACCATCTCTAGGTCTTGACATACAAGTCCCAGCTTGCCTATGGATCAAGAGAAAATAAATAAAACATAAAGCCCAGGAACAAGTATGACTGTTTGGTGTCAAACTATGGTAATCTATGTTATGTTGCACCAGCAACAGCAAGAAATCTACAGCAAAATTGCTCCATGTGAACAAAATGTCATTGTATAAATTAATATGTGAGAATGAGGTGCGTATGAATGCTAAGCTTTCTGGAATACTGTAATCACCCAGGCTACAGCTGTATGCGGAATGCAGATGAGAAATCTACAAACCACTATAGTAGTATCCACTGAAACTGAAAATGGTCAGAACAAGGGTTCATATAACAAAAAACATCACATTTTAAGATGCAAAATAAAATTTGATCAGCGCATCACTTTTTGTCAAAGTGCATGATGGTTTATTCTTCATATACATTCTCGTTTTTTCGATGACCTTTTATTAAATTTCACCATGAGACACATTTATTCAAAATCTGTATTTTTTGGCATTTTTGATGTACATGAATGTTTTGGTAATAGTTCACCAGTGTACATGTGAGAAAATGGTTATTTTAGCAGTAATTTCAAATCTAGTAAATCTATCACTGTGGCCTTATAGAGTTAAGTGGATCAGACAACTTTGTGACTTTGTTATGTCAGTCTGTTTTAATATATCATCACCCAGCTCCTCGTTTACGTGTCCCCACTTTTTCAATTGGCCCACACTTGAGGCTGTAAACATCAACAATATCAAATATTGAAAACAGCCATGTTGGTGGTATAAGGAAGAGACAATTCTGCAATTCTAGTGCAACTGAAGAAAACACAGAATATTTAAGAAAGCAAAACACTATCTTACAACATCAGATAATGATGTGAGGATTTTGTCAGATCTGCCTAATGTGTTATGACAAAACTGGATTGTGACTACTGTGTAGTT
>JAAGVU020000032.1:7955576-7996112 GCA_011763525.2 Mormyrus iriodes
AAAAAAATTCTGAACTTCAAGGAAACAAAAAAAAAAAACAAAAAATTAAAAAAAAAAAAAACCAATCTAACAAAAACAAAAACCCCCTTCCCCTGGTGGGCGAAAAGACCCGGGGGGGGGGGGGGGAGCATTACAGACAATGAAAAAGGCGGATACCAAACATAAACAAAAACAAGAGAATTGAATAGGAAGTCATTTGTTGAATCAATTCTCCACATATTTTTGTTTGAATGAAACTCCTTCAGCTGAGGTGCCCTGACACAATCTGAAGCCATTTCTAAGGCTGTTAACTTTCTGCTGAGAGTCACACTGCCTTTTTCCTTGGAGGCGGTTAAGGAACTGCTTATCTACCTCAACTACTGACCCTTTCTTACTATGTGACCTTAGTTGCCAGGGATTGTAGATTCTACCTACATCTAATGATTATACCCATTCTTCTTGACCTCCTCCATAAAATTAATGGCTCACGTTGTAGGCATCTTTCAAACGTGAACCAAACTGAACTTCTAGCTAAGTAGTTGCCATTTATTTTCAGTAGGTTCACTGGAGATGTATCCCGTTTTCTAAAGCTGCTCAAGAAAAGGTATCTAAAAGATGTAGCTATGGTGAGGGTGGAAATTCACCTTCAGCTATAAGTGTAATACCAGTTACAATGCTTACATTCCGTTTCAGTAAAAAACCACCATGGACAACAGTCCCTATCCTGCTGTTTCAGACTGACTGGGGTATCGCAGTAAAGCAGAAAAAAAAATATATACAAAGCAGTCAGTTTTTAGATATTTTAAAATCCTCTGACATTCACATATAAATTTTGAAGGCTTTGGATTTGTAGAACACATTTCGAGAAACTAAAAATTTACATATTTAGAAGCACACATCTAAAAACAAACATACCAACAAAAAACATTCGGATGCATAAAATAAATTTCAGTTTGAAAGTGTAGATCTTTTTGAAGATGGTTTTTATTTAGAACTCTTGCATGTGTTTTAAGACAGCAGTACTTGCTTTTAATGCTATATGCCCTTTGGCAAGCAAGATCAGAAGTCAGCCAGGCTCCAGCAGCCTGTTCAGGCAGGCCATTGCAGGCTGTGCCGTGACGTATCTCTGTTTACTGACAGCAAATCATGCTGATATGGTTATGTGTCATTAGCCGCCAACAGACCAGACTGGTGAGGCAGACATGAGCTGCAGTGCAAAGACCACACCAAACAAGATGATCCATCTTTTGTAGGATAATGATGTTTTTTAAGAGCTTCACTAACAATTTTCACAACTTATATTTAATTTTAAGTATAAAAAAATACCTTATATATTTATGAAGTCTGTATATGTGCTTTACATCGTCATATGAACATTTAGGGAGGTAAATGGGGAAAAATAAAATTGAAAAAAATTATTGGACTGATGCATCTAATAACAGGACTGAGTTAGCACTTGGGAACCATACAGCCTTTTTAATAAATTTGCTTTTTTCAGTATTCCTAATTTCCTTTACTGAAATATGGTTTAAACATTCAAATTCTATAGATTCTGCTCCATTTTGAAAAGAACTGAAAAGCTACGCCTATCAGGTCAACATATCTAAAGGGCAATCAAATGCAAAATAAAGAGGTCATAGAGATGTAGGGAGTTCACTGTCAGAAAGGAGGGCAGGGACTGTTGTCCAGGAGCTCAGTGGATTTTACTGATGCAGAATGGAAGCATTGTAATTGAAGGTGTGCTGGTAGCTGAAGGTGAATTTACATCTTATTTTGTCTCACAGGAATGAGTGTGCTTGCTTTGCTTATAAGGCCAAGAGAGAAGGCTTGCATTGTGATGTAAATTTTTTGTTTTATTGCAAAACAATGGTCCTTTATGCTAAGTCTATGTATTACATGCATATTATTTAGTTGAGTCAAAGGAATGACTATACCTGACTGAGTGCTCTTTAAACTTTTTGTAGACAATCATTGTTCAATTATCAATGCACAATACATCTAGACTCAGGAAGCCTACAGTAATTTGAAAATTAGCTTTTAAAGCAGTCGCCCCAAAGTGCATTTTACATGCACTTGATTTAAGCTTTAGTTTATGATATCCACGAGCAATCACTTAATAACATTATGAAAAAATGAGAGCATTTTATCATTCTTATAGAAACATTTAGTTTAAAAAATGATTTTCCACAAGGAGGATAATGTTCTGTGAACAGGCAAAATCCAGCGTACAATGAATTTTCTTGAGGAAAGAAAAATCTCTGAAGAGGCAGCTGTTATCAAGAATTCCAAAAGTTAATATATATTTATGTATTACTGTTTGGGCAGCATGATGGCACAGTGATTTGCACTGTTGCCTCACATCTCAAGGGGCCAAGGTTCGAGTCTCCACCATGGCTCTACATGTGTGGAGTTTGCATGTTCTCCCTGTGTCCTTGTGGGGTTTCCTCCAGGTTCTCCAGTTTCCCCCACAGTCCAAAACCATGCTGAGGTTAATTGGAGTTACCAAATTTCCCATAGATGTGTATGTGTGCGCACCCTGTGATGGGTTGGTGCCCCATCCTGGGTTGTTCTTTGCCTTTGCACCCTTAGCCTTGAGGATAGGCTCCAAACAACCTGCAACCCTGAATAGGACAAATGGTTAAAGAAAATGGATGAATGGATATTACTGTTTATAGTCCATCGCCAAAGTGTGACCCATTTGGGTCCTTCCTGTCCATACTAGCCACCTAAATGGCACTGTGCCGAACCTCCACCTGTAACTTAGGGAGGTGCTGCAGGATTCACGTAGCCATCTTCTATTTGTTCTTTGGCAATAAAAAAAATAGGTGTGTCATTGTTTAGAAACTAGAGTATTTCACTGTAAAAGTGATGATATCAGGTAAAAATTAAACAGGCCACCTTCTACCTGCACCAGCTGAACTAATATCATCCTGTAGTTTTCTCAATATCTACAGCTTTCCTACATCCTGATTCAATAATTTGCATGGCAGTCATTATGCATGTGTCCTTAATATTTGGCAATATGCCTGTGCTAACCTTATGTGTCTCTGGAATAAGAATATAGCCTGACTGTACCTGTCCCCGGTAGTAAACTGCAAAGGATTAAAATGCAAATGTTTCCAGCACTGAAATATATATATATATATATATATATATATATTTGCATTTTCTTCAGTTTTCACCTGTCCCCAGAGCCTTCTCTTTATAATTCAAATTTGGTTTCTTTAATCAAACTTTGTCAGAAACTACACTGGCATATATTTCAGTCTTTTTAAATACAAATGCATTTCTGTATATCTGTGCTGTTTTTTAAGCATCACATTTATCTTTTCAATGAACAAAGTGAATGGAATTTAATTGCGAAAGTACATTTAAGGTATATCTTTTATTAGCTGTTTTGACACATCTGCAGAAGCAGTTTTTTTTTTTATTCATGTCTCCACGAAAAATTCTTTTCATTAAGCATAACGTAGAGCTAGACAACTAATTCATATAAACGCAAAGGTCCTTTTTATGGTCAAACTGGTTGTTATGGCAAATTGTGCCATGGCCGTTTTGTTTTGCAATTAATAGTTGAAATCGTCCATTATCTGTACCCGCTTGTCTTGTTCAGGGTGTCCAGAGCCTATCCCAGAGGTGACAGGCACAAGGTAAGGAATAACCCAGGATGAGGTGCCGACCTATCACAGAGAACTCACACACAGGGCGAAAACCCAGAGCACCCTCAGGAAACCCCAAGGCGACATGGGGAGAACATGCAAACACCACACACAGAACCATGGCAGAGACTCGAAACCTGGTCCCAGAGGTAGAAGGTAACAGTGCTAACCACTGCACCACTGTGCCATCACGACTTGACAATAGCAAAATAAATTAAAAAGCTATTTGTTTTCTCCTATGTTTCTCCTTAATGAAGTACAGAGATGAAACATGACTGCTTTGACGCATGTTTCTCAGAATTTTCTCATTTCTCACAGCCCAGTTGTCTCGAGGCCCTGTTCGATCTGAAAAATCTCTTTGATCTGCGAAAGGTCCCACAATGTTAAAAGGATCCCAGCTGATCCGTCTTACAGATACTGATCCTACATCTCAGTCTGCAGTCTCAAATATAATATTCCTCTTGTGCCTCACTAGAACATGAGGTTATACTCCCCCCCCCCCAAATTTTGCATAAATAATTCAGCTGTAAAACATACCTTTAGCAATAAAATGAAATATTCTAAGTAAAAAAAACCACAGCTTTAAATAGAAAAACATTCTATTTTTTACCTCACGTAGCCCTTCATCCTAGTACTTCAGTAGCTGTTTCCTTTGTTGCTTAAGTATAAATTAATAATATTAAAACAAATTTGATCAATTATAATATTAAAGGAGTATCAAACTATATAAATTATCATTACTTAATGGGGTTACATATGTCTGGCAAAGGACATACATCACGACCAGGATGTCCCCCTGTTTTTTGACCTAAGCTTCCTGGCTCACTGAGGGCAACCAGTTGATAAATTTAAATTTAATTTAAATATTTAAAACAGCACAATAATTTCCAGCCTCCAAATCAGCAGACCTTTATTCTTACGTACAACAGTACATTTACCCATAATAAAAAGCAAAAAAAAAAAAGTTTCAATTCAAAAATTGAACAACTCTGTAATGTTGATTATTAGTGAAATACAGAGGCTTAAGGATTCCAGGGGCACACAGTGAATTTTCGCCTTGTTTATATTTGTCAAAACACTAAAAGATTGATTGAAGTATTTTGTTTACATGTCTTCCACATTATGATGTGAGAGGTCTTGGCTGCTTTAGGTGTCAGAGTTCCTGCTCCTCACTGTCACAGATGAACCATCCATCACACAATCATTGTTTCAATCTGGACATTAATCAAACTGTGTTGACCTAGAAGAGTTCTACCATTACATGGCAAATACTGCAAATCATCCCATCCTTATCTCGCCTTGGTGCCTTAGAAAGGCCCCCGTAATACCTGGCTGCTTCTCTTCCTGTTTTCTCTGTGTTGAGGTGATACTGATCTTCAGAAGCAGTTCATCACACTTCATCTTGTTTCTACTTCGGCAACTGCAAAATGTTAGTCTCCATTGTTTTTGCGCATAATTCGTCAAATAAACTGTTGTGCTGAGTAAAAGCTGCTAAAGCATATAGTTTGGTTTGTGACTTAGTGTGTTTGGACACTGCCTGCGATCAGAAGGCCACCAGTTCAAATCCCTGGGTTGACAAAGAGGTTTCATCGTTGGGCCCCTGAGCAAGGTGCTTCTGGAACTGAGTGACCCTGCTTTGTCAAAAATACATGTTGCTTAGGATGAAAGCATATGCTTAAATTATAAGTTAATTCACTAAGAAGACAATGCAAGTAGGTGTGAATGTGTATACAATATACGTTACATTGCCAAAAATATTGGGACATCCCTCCAAATAATTGAAGTCAGGTGTTCCAATCACTTCCATGGCCACAGGTGTATAAAATCAAGCACCTAGGCATGCAGACTGCTTCTAATAACATTTGTGAAAGAATGGGTCGCTCTCAGGAGCTCAGTGAATTCAACCATGGTACCGTAATAGGATGCCACCTGTGCAATAGGTCCATTCGTGAGATTTCCTTGCTGCTAAATATTCCACGGTCAGCTGTTAGCGGTATTATAACAAAGTGGAAGCAATTGGGAACAACAGCATCTCAGCCACAAAGTCGTAGGCCAGGTAAAATCACAGATCAAGAACAGTGCATAGTGAGCTTCATGGAATGGGTTTCCATGGCCAAGCAGCTGCATCCAGGCCTTACATCACCAAATGCAAAGCAAAGCGTCGGATGCAGTGTAAAGCACACTGCCACTGGACTCTTGAGCAGTGGAGACTTGTTCTCTGGAGTGACGAATCATGCTTCTCTGTCTGGCAATCTGATGGACGAGTCTGGGTTTGCCGGTTGCCAGGAGAATGATATTTGCCTGACTGCATTGTGCCAAGTGTAAAGTTTGGTGGAGGGGGCTTGGGTTTGGCCCCTTAGTTCCAGTGAAAGGAATTCTTAATGCCTCAGCATACAAAGCCATTTTGGACAATTTCATGCTCCCAACTTTGTGGGAGTTTGGGAATAGACCCTTCCTGTTCCCACACGACTGCGCACTAGTGCATAAAGCAAGGTCTATAAAGACATGGATGAGAGAGTTTGGTGTGGAGGAAGTTGACTGGCCTGCACAGAGCCCTGACCTCAACCCAATAGAACACCTTTGGGATGAATTAGAGTGGAGACTGAGAGCCAGGCCTTCGCATCCAACATCAGTGCCTGACCTCACAAATGCTCTCCTGGAAGAATAGTCAAAAATTCCCAGAAACATACTCCTAAACCTTGTGGAAAGCCTTCCCAGAAGAGTTTAAGCTGTTATAGCTGCAAAGGGTGGGCCAACTCTATATTAAAGTCTATTTATTAAGAATGGGATGTCATTAAAGTTCATGTGTGTGTAAAGGCAGACGTCCCAATATATATATAGACCCCGTATATATAATATTAGACACTTTTATAAATTCTTCACTTGTATTATGTGATGTTTTTGTTTTATCTTTCAGCCTCTCCTTTGATCCATTTACTTGATAGTCAAGCGTAAATGGGGCAATGAGTGACACGTTTAATTTTATACTATCCCTTATTATTCCCAGGAAATTGCTGTTATCTCATTTTAAGAGAAATATACATAAATGCACAATGCATAAATTTTCTCCAATGCAGGTAACGGGTCTCGTGTAATAAAAACCTCACTGCTGCTTGCATTAGGTTTAACCTGGATCCTGATTTATGACTTCGTCTTCCAGGTGTGTGCAGAAAGGAGGGGTAATGTGCTTGAATCCCTCTGTTTCTTTGTCTATTTTTTCCATTTTGTTTAGTTCTGTATTGTCACAGTCTGAATTTCCCTTTTACTTTACATTCCTGGCATCTTGTTTGCAAGTAATACTTACATTTTCTGCTTTACTTCAACATTTCTAGTCACACTGCACCTTTGGCCAAACTACATCATCACTTGCTATTTTTTAAATTGCCAACTCTATATCAAATGCATTATGCTGCAATGGAGGACAGCTTTCGTTGTTTTTTATGGTTCCTGATTTTTCAGCGGATTGAATATGAAGGTATTTTTTACGTGAGTGTATTCACAGACCTGCATAACATTGAGTGAGTGGAATCTAGACTTAAAGTACAAATATTTTTTATTGCTTTTTTTTTACCACAAAAGGACAAAATAAACACGCACATATGTCCACTATGAAGTCCTTTACATGGTTAGGATTTACACTGATTCTACCACTTGTGCTCTTTACACCAGTAGAATTACAAATATCCAAGGCACTGCCATTACAAAGCATCCCTCATCCTTTAATTGTTTAATTGAAGCTTATCTGATTAGTAGGAGTGGATTTCTGTGGCACTGAAATGATCCCAGGGGAGAGAAAATTTGTGTGCTCTCATTACCTGTCTTTTGTCAAATGAGTTAAATCAGCTTCCCCATGTGTATCCAAAATTCATACATTCAAGTAGCTAAGCTATTCAGATAGTTTGTTGTCTCACAGTTTATATAATTATGCATTGGAAAGGTCTTGTAATTACTTTTTTCTTTATCTGTGAAGTTGCCTGATTTATGTATTTATATAATATTTATACAAAGAAACTCCAATACAAAGATTTGTATTTAGCCTTATATTTGAATTCTTCCCTGCAGTTTAGTACAATAATTCCCATTTGGGAAACATCCTGGTTATGACACATTCACTGTTTAGAGCAAGTAAATTACTGTATAATTCACCTGCATAGTGTTGTGGTCTTTTACAGTAATAGCTACTTTTACAAATAAAGTAATCAAGGGAGTTAGCAAGTCATAATGGTACATTTTGCTGACCAGGGGTGGTGGGATTTTTTATTTTTTTTTATCAGTGGAGGACAGTAGTTGGCTACCTCTCAGCCCTTCACCTTCAGAATTTAAAACACAAAGCACATTGTATTTGGTCAAATGCTCTTCAATTGATGGATAACTGACATAGGAGAGCACATCCATAACTCCAACAAAAATAACCCGTACATCCATCGTCCAACAACTTCTAAGAACAATCGGAGTCATGGGGACCAGACAGCTATGAATACAAGGCTGGGGTAAATCCATCCCATCTAGGGTACATACATGAACGGACACACACAGTGGGAACAAGAAAAAATCTGATCATAGTTTGCCCAAATACTATCCATCCATCCATTTTCTGTAACCACTTATCCTATTCAGACTCCTGTGGGTCTGGAGCCTATCCTGGAAGCTATGGGCGAAAGGCCGGGAAGAACCCAGGATGGGGTGCCAAGCTAACGCAGGGCACACTTACACACCATTCACTCACAAATGCATACCTACGGGCATGTTTTTGGACTGTGGGGTGGGACTGGAGTACCCAGAGGGAAGCTCACGAAATCACAGGGAGAACATTGGTCTCAGAGGTGCTCAGAGGGGCTAACCACTGCGCCACTGTGCCACCCCTGCAGAAATACTAAATCGATGAAAATATTCAGCAGTGAGTACAACATATAGAAACACAAGTGGTGGTGAATAAACTCCTATGCCTGTCCCATTTACTCTAATAAGTGTTTCATTACTTTTTTTCTTTTACCAGCCTGCAGCTTCAGCAACGGCGTCTCATTCGACAGCCTCTTCTGCTGTCCTTGGTGCATCTTTTCTGATGAGAAAGAGCACATACTTTGAGCCTCCAACGATGTAGCGAATGATACCTGATTCTGGGCTGTTGGCTAGCATCAGAATGAACTCCACCAAGGTAGCTGTAATTTTTGTTCAGGTTAACATATATAGAATTTCAGAATTACGTTTTGTTAAATTACCACTGATTATGGGTGTTTTTCAGTACCAAGAATGCAATGATCATACTTGTGTTTCTTGGCAACAGCAGTCTGGCTAACTTGCCTCCCACGAACAGTCAAGTAGTATAATGAGAAATACCCCCTGACTCTGAATCTGTCCTAAGACTTGAAGGGCATAGGATGCCAGGACACTTGCACATGCTGCCAGTCCTTTGCAGAGCATGAATACATGCACTCACTAATCAGAAGCTAATATATACCCAAGGGGTATGTATTTGCATCCCAAGGCAACGGCCACACGGCCACAGGGACGGCATGCAAACTCCACACAGCCAGACCTCGGGGGCCAACTTCAAAGCTGCAATAATGGAGATGGATGGCTGAAATGTTAGTAAAACAACATCTATGCGTTTGTCCCTCTTCCAGTTGTACATTTATGAACTGTATGTATCTATTATTGAATATATGACAGTGGCTATCCAAAGAATCTCATGTTCATATTTACTTTTGAGATGGATTTCAAACTTTTCCAAATGGTCTAGACCTTTCATACTGGTCTGGTTAAGCTGCCTGGGTTTGATGAGGCTTGACAGCTATACTGGAGGTTGAAAGGGGTAATAGCAAGTGCTGAACTCCATGGCTGCTTGGCTAACTATACTCTCCATAGCTGATCGTAATATTCAGCACTGCAAATATCCTAAAATACAGGACCTGACAGCCATCCTTTGCTGTACCAGCTATTTCAGATATGCTTAGGTGTAGCTAGGATTCTTTCCCCATCATCACCCTCAGAAAGCAGTAAACTATGCATGTCATTTACCAATTACAGACAGTAAATCATTACATGAAGTCCACATAATATAGAATTACCCTCACATATTCTGTTAAAAATCTTCTTTTAGGAGTCAAAGCTTCAAACAAGGCATCTGACAACCTAGAAATTGGCACTGGGTTACTGTATCAGTGTGAAATGATTTTGAATTTAAAAATTTCAGATGAAAAATGCCAGTAATGCACCCCTTCAGGGTCTTGGCACAGGTATATGAAAATGATACATATACTACAAGAAGAGTTTCTGTCTCTTGGTTATGACAGAGTGGGGGGAGGGTAGATGAAAAAGATATAGTACGTGTTTGATTATAGAGGGTAACTTTACTGTCAAGGTGTCAGACAAACAATTTTTTTGTATTAAAAGCCTGGGACAAGCTGTTATTATGATTCCTCTGCTTTCTTCAGGAAAATGACCAACATTCCTCAGGCTGTGTCTCTTTAAAATAAAGAACAAAGCAGAGGGTTGACACAGGCAGGCCTTACAAATTGGTTTAAGGTGGGTTTGGCCTTTATCTTGGTGGGTAACTGAAGTAGACTTCCTCGGGATAGATTTCCCACATCTTTTGTGCTCCTGTCATTCTCTGTTGTTCTATGCCTTAGAGTCCATAAAAGACTTTACATCATTTATTATGATTCCTTTTTAAATAGTATCATTGGGCATGACCATAACACATGACTGTGATACCATGAGATAAGGCTAGAAGGTCACATCTGACTGTTCAGATGCGGATCCTCTTTTATATACAATTGGGGGATAGGATCTAAAATCTGAAGACAGCGAACAGGTAGTCTAATCACGGTACAGCAGCAAGGGAGGAAAATTAGAAGCTTTCGCTATGCCCAATTAAAGATTTATTCTATACAATGAAAATGTCATTCAACCTTAATAATCAGCTATCAATGAAAAAAACTAAAAATTCCAGTATATCCATCCATCCATTCTCCGTCACTATCCGGTTTCAGGGGCAGCAGTGTTGGCAGAGATGCCCAAATCTCCCACACCCCAGCCATCCCCCTTAGCTCCTAAAGAGGGATACCAAGGCGTTCGCAGGCCAGCTTAGAGATGTGATCTCTCCTGCATTTCCTGGGTCTGCCCTGGGGATTCCTTCCAGTTGGCACCACCCCCAGAAGGTGTTCAGAAGGCATCTTAACCAGATGCCTGAACCACCTCAGCTGATTCCTTTCAATGCGGAGGAGCAGCAGCTCTATTTTGAGCCCTTCCCAAATGTCTGAATTTCTCAGCCAATCTCTAAGGCTGAGCAGACACCCTGTGAAGAAAATTTATTTCTGCCACTTATATCGTGATCTTGTTCTTTTGGTCACGACCCAAAGCTCATAACCATAGCTGACAGTAGAAAAGTAGATTGCCTAATAAATCAAAAGCCTCACCTTCTGACTTAGTTCTCTATTCACCATAGCAGACCTGTACAGTGCGGGCATAACTGCTGATATTGCAGCAATCTACCTGTTGATCTCCAACTCTAGGAGATTCTTAAACTCCTCCACTTGAGGCAATATCTCATCCCTAACCTAGAGGAGGCAATACACCTTTTTCTGGTTGAGAACCATGGCCTCCAACTTTGAGGTGCTGATCCTCATCCTGGTCACTTCATACTCAACTGCAAACCATTCCAGTGCATACTGGAGATCACTGCTCGACAAAAGCAAAAGGACCACATCATCTGCAAAAAACAAAGATGCGATCCGGCGGTTAAAAAACTGGATCACCCTCATTGCACCTAGAAATTCTGTCCATAAAAATTTCAAATACAGTCGGTGACAAAGGGCAGCCCTGGTGGAGTGTGACAGCCGCTGGGAATAAGTTTGCAATTGAAACCAAACTCTCGCTCTGATAATACAGGGTATATGAAAGTAGACCTGGCACCCCATACTCCTGAAGCACAACTCCCATCTGCTAATCCACTGCTCCTAATATCCATGCAATGTTGTAGAGGCATGTCAGCCAAGACAGCCGAAGAACATCCAGAACCTTAAGGAACTCAGTGCAAATCTCAGCCAACCCTTAGAGTTTTACCACTCAGGAGTTTTTTAAGTACTTCAGTGACCTCAACCCTAGTGATGGGCGAGACCTCCTCCAAGTACTCCGACTATACTCTCTCCAAGGAAGGCATGTCAGCGGGATTCAGGAGATCTTCGATGTGTTCCTTCCACTGTCTGACTATATCCTCAGGTGAGGTCAACAGCACTCCATTCCTGCTCTCACATAGCATGGGCAGAGCGCTGCTTCCCCCTCCTGAATCGACTGACAGTTTGCCAGAATCTCTTCGAGGCTGACCAAAAGTCATTTTCTATGGCCTTATTGAACTCCTCCCACACTCATTTTTATGCTTCCGCAACTGCCAATTCTTCACTACACTACCCCGCCAGTACCTGTTAGCTGCTTCCTGGGTCCCACAAGCTAATCAAGCTCAGAAGATCTGAGCCTGATAGCTCCGTTTACTGCTGGTGTCCACCAGTGGGTTTGGGGGTTGCCATCATGACAGGCACTAACCAACTTACGGCCACAGCAGTGGACAAATGGAACTTGAAGTCCATGTCTCCAACCTCCCTAGGAATTTAGGAAAAGTTTTGCTGGAGGTACGAATTAAAGATCTCCTGGACATAGGCTTCTGCGTAATGCTTTCGGCACACCCACACTATATGTTTGGGTCTACCAGGTCTGTGCAGCATTTTTCCCTGCCATCTGATCTAACTGATCAGTTAACTGCTCAGCCTCTCTCTTCACCCGAGTGTACATGACCACAAAGTCGATCATCGATCTACTGTATGGCCTAGGGTATCTTGGTGCTAGGTATATGTATGCTTGAACATAGTGTTCATTGTGGAAAAATTGTGGCTTGCACAAAAGTCCAATAAGAAAGCACCACTGGGGTTCTGATTGGCTGGCTATTCCTAATAGTTTTATTGTCATTCCACCAGGTTTCATTGTTATTACTCACATGAGCCTTAAAGTCCCACAGTAGAACAATGGAGTCCCCATTGGGGGCACCTTTCACCCCAAAACCCAAAGTCTCCAAGAAGGCCAGATACTCTGAACTGATGTTTGGTGCATAAGCACAGACCAGAGCCCATCCCCCAACATGAAGTCAAAGGGATGTAATGCTCTTATTCACTGGGGTGAACTCCGGTGTACTGGTGCTGAATGGGGGGCTATAAGTAAACCAAAATCTGCCCTGCGCCTCTCACCCAGGATAACTCCAGACTGGAATAGAGTTCAGCCCCTCTCCAGGAGTTTAGTTCCAGTGCCTATATCATGGGAGCTAAACCTGAGTATATCTAGACGGTATCTTTCTGACTACCCCACTAGCTCAGGCTCCTTTCCCACCAAAGAGGTTATGTTCCTTGTTCCTAAAGCCGGTTTCAGTAGCCGAGGATTGGTCCTCTAAGGCCCCTGCCTTCGACTGCCACTCGATCCACATAGCACCTGACCCCCATGGTCCCTCTGCACAGGACGGTGGACCAATATAACTCTTTCAGGTGCTCACCTGCAAGCTCCCCCCCAGGCCTGGCTCTAGGGTGGGGTCCCATTTTCCCTAATCTGGGCGAGGTTATATGGTCCTTTATCATTATGGGGTTCTTTTGAATCACATTTTGTCTGGCCGCTCACCTAGGTCCAGTTTGCCTTGGGAAACTTTAACAGGCACAACTACCCTCAACAACATAGCTCCTATGATCACACAAACCACTCCACCATGGCAAGGTGGTGATTATGTAAAATACAAAATCCTTGGTAACTGAAAATACATAGCTAAATATAGTTGCTTTAGCTGTAAGATTGTAAGTGTTCTTTGCACATTTGCTTTTTATCTTTGAGAATGTTGTTCTTTTTGATGTGATTTTAATATATATATATATATATATTATTGACTAGCATGGACTATATTTTGAATGAGCTCTTTGGCATGGAAAGTTCAAAAGATGCATCTCATCTTTCATTGCATCCCTGGTTGTTTTTGGCTGCTACAGGAATTTGAAGCTAAAATATATGGGAGCAGCATATATAGTTAAAGCCAGTATGAATCAGCAGTGAATCATTGAAAGAAAATTTGATTTAATACCATACTCAGCAATACTCAGAACGAATTGGATGACTGAATATTGGCTGGAATTACATATTGGCTTCTATGTAGTTTTTTAGCGCCTTTAAAAACTCTTAATAAATACCTTAATGCAACATTACCAGTATAAAACCTGGCCTACTCTGTAGATCCAGTAGAAATGGTAATAATATGGATACAAAAAGAACACTGCTGAAACAGTAGAACATAAATTCAGAATTTAACAAGAATGTTATAGAAAAACACTGACATTACATAGAATTAAAAGATCATTAATAAACCATTATTTGTTAAAAAATTATAAGAATATACATACAGTGATGTCTTTCTAATAAAATAAATCTGCTAGTGTAAATGTATTCAGCAGGGAAATATGTGTGACAATGTTGTTCTATTCAGTTGAAATTCAATATAAGTATACGTCTTACCTGTAATTTTTTAAATTATTAAAGATTGAGAGTATGTGGATGCATGAAAACTGAGTAGAAGAGCTGAACACGAGCCTAAGCGGTGTGATATTGTGATGGAAAATGCTGATAACCTATACTTGTTCATAATAACAGCTATCCATCTTCCAACCACTTATCCTGTATAGGTGGATCTCAGGAGGCCCAGGACAGAATTGCACGCTGGACACGATGCCAGCCCTTCGCAGAGCATACACACACACACACGCGCACACACACACACACACACACGCGCACACACACACACAGATTTAGCCTAATTGCACGTGTTTGGACTGTAGAAGGAAACTCACAGCATACTGGGAGAATATAGAAATTCCACACACACAGAGCAGGGACGGGATTTGCTCTCTCAAGCCTGGAGGTATGAGGCAACGGTGAGATACCCACTGAGCCACCATGCTGCCCACAGCTAATGCATTTCATAATTAAATTCATTAGTGTCTTTTAAAATTCCTTCTTGCAGCAGATAGATGTTTTGAAATAATAAATGCTGTGCATGAGTTAGTTCTTTCATTACATCCCTACCTCTGTCTCTTTCTGATAGTCTGTCCTGATTTTTTATTTATTTTTTTTTTTTCCCGTTTCTGAGGGTCTTTTGTTGAATTTGGCGGTGGAACAGATTAAATCTTGTCTGAAGGTCAAAAAGTTAAAAACCCCATCCTCCTGTTTTTCTTTCAAACAGGAAGTAGCGATGGGGGGGGGGGGGGGGGAACTTTTTGCGAAACCCTTATAATAAACCATCTTTTTTTTGCTCCTATGATCATTTCAGTGTGATAATCCTCTGGGGAAGCATAGTGAGTGGGCCGTCTTCCTCATTTCTACATTGCTGGAGTGATTAAAAAAGTACAGTATACCTTTTTCTGCTGGGAAAAGTCCTTCTGACTTTTGCAGGGTTTGGGGGCTGGGGTTCATTTAATGCAGAAGTGGGATTATTCAAGTTTGTGCCAGGTTGGCTAGAAGATTAACAAGATTAACATTCCAGGGGGATTTCTAGCACTCTGGGCGACAGGTTTGCAACACTGATCTCTGTTCTTCTCAGGGAGAGTACCTCTAAATTGGCTGAGGAGGTCAGATGGAAAAAGCAAAGTTCCAGCTGAAAGGAACAGTTAAGCACCACATACCACAGCAAAAGGGAAAGCTGTACCATAGAAAACCAAGTGCACACGCACACACACACACGCACACACACACAAACACATAAAACTTATATATAAATACATATAAAATTTTAGCTACTGTTCATTTCCCGAGGGATTATTGTTCTGTATTATTCTTTTACGTACTGTATATATACTAGCAGGCAGTACCCATAGCTGTTATCCTATTTCTGTTGCTATTCTGGTACAATTCTAGCCTCTAGGCCTCACATTTATTTCTAGAATATCACAATAGAATCCATTTCCTAGCGCTGAATGAGTTTCTGTGAGTCAGCTGTATAGGTGAGACTCTGGAAGCCTCGTGGTCAATGTGTCATCAGTGTGACCAGAGTAGGAGCTCCCAAAGGATAAAAAGAATAAAGTCGGTCCTTTGTTGCCTAAGCATGCTGAAGTAATTCTAAAAATGGTCACTGGAAAGCTCCTCAAAATGGAAAAAAAAAGACATTAGCATGCTTCAAAATGTGAAACTAATATATTGACTTAGCTTGTGTTTGGTGAATGGTTTTCTGGTTTTCAGCCTATTCGGACAAACATGTCAATAAAAAGGTAAGACAATCACCACTAAAGTGGCCCTTTAACAAAAATAAGAATGCCTTTGATATATAAAGACTGGGGAAATCTACATACCAATCCCCACTGAGAATATAAAAGGCAATGGAGTACACACACCTGTCCAAACAACATCTGTTACTGGAAAACGTGCACTGCACAGTGAGTGATGAACAACTTATTGTTAGTTTAAGACAAAAGGGATACATTTTGGCAAGGTAACCATCCCAGTGATTTAAAAACAAGCCCTTATGGGCACCACGAGCCAAATGCACTTTGGCTGAAAACCGGCTTGGTGTGAAAGACTCATTCCCTGGTCAAGTTTAATCATGTCAGTACGAGTCATTATGATTCATGCCTGATGCAGAAAGGTAAATCATAGGGTCTGATGTAGCAGACCCTATAATCCAGTATAATTTTAAGTTTCGTAAACAAGCCCATAACGGCAGGCAGGTCGATTCTATGGTATCACCAACTGTCAAAGACTATGTGGTTGACAGTGGACTTACTGACACATTATTAATCAGTTATTTTTTGTTGTATTGTACGTTTTACATTTTGTCCCACTTTTACAGTGCCATGGTTGTAGTTTGTTAAAAGGAGATCCTGGGTTTGAATTCTAGCAGTGCTTTTAATGAATTGATGTTAAATTGTACTTTTATTTGCTACAGTACAGTTTTAAAACAGCAAGAATAAAAGAACATTCTGCTCAACCTCCTCAAAAACAGTACAGTAAAATGATTAGATCTTACATTTAAATGCATTGCAATATAGAAGCAAGGATCTTTTTTGTTTATGGCCACAGTAAGATAGCTGAATATGTTCCATGCAATTGCGCCTCTCTGGAATAAATTCGTCATCATACCTTCGAAGGCTGACCAGTCACGTTATGTTGCTATGTTCTTGTGTAAATCAGTCAGAGGATGTGTAAATTGCTATACGTTTAAAGCACAGCCAGGGATGCCGCACTGTACCTACATGTAAAGTTGCCATTTCACACATTTTTTTTTTTTTGGCCCATGCAACGCTTGAATGGGTAGAAGCCATTAGAAATTCTGTATTAAGTCAGCATATACACTCTCTCCCCTCACTATTGTATAAAATGCTCTATCATCTATTAAACACATCATATGCTTTGACATGTAATCACAGAATCAGGATGAGTTCTGCTGGGGAAAAAAAAAACTTAGGATCTTTTATCATACTTCGGATTTTTTATTATTATTTTGACTTATGTTATTGATCTTACTTAAATAAAATACACTGATGTATATTGCTTCTGAGTCGTTTTTTTCCTTTGGATCTTTTCATTTATGTTTTCACTATACTATATGCTGTATTTGATCTTTTTTTAATATGTTGCATGACTCAGAGTTAATATAACATGCATTTCCTACAACACCTTCTCTGTTTATGGGGAGAAATGAAAGAGACAAAAACAGAACAGAAGAATCACAATCTTTTATTTCAATTTTATTGCAGCTTTTTTTTTTTCAATGAAAACCTGCTGTGCTGTAGAAATAACTGCTATATTTCCACCTCAGCACTGTGAAAGAAAGCACAACATAAATAAGTAAAAACCGGATTTTAAAAATGGCATGCAATTGGAATCAGCAGGAGGTGAAAGGCAAGTTTACAAACTGAGAATTAATTACAGAGGCTTGCGCTTAGGCTGGAGTACAGAGCTCCTGACTGAATCCTCAGTGATGTTTCAGTGGCCTGTCATTAATCTGTGAGCAGAATTATTAATTAATAATTCCTGTCATTCCCTATTCATCACTGACTTCAGAGCTGTACATAAAAGATACCAGGCTTAGGCTATGGATGGGTGTGAGTCAGCTACTGAAGGATTTCATTCGTCCAGTTGCTCCTCATCGATGTACTACAAAAGGTAGGTTTCAGTAGCAAAGCTGCTTACATCTTACTGTGTACCAACCACACCAGTGAACTGTATAGGGCCAAGCAGGAATTCATTATTATGAGAAACAATTCCATGATAACATTCTGGGTAGTAAATGATTTTCTGTGGATTTAAAGGAAAATTCATTGGAAGTCACTCTATGCATGTATGCACATCAATTTATAATGTTGGTTCTGAATTTTTATTGAGTCCTTCCAAGTACTATGTAACTATGTTTTCTAATGCAATAATCCATAATTAGACGATAATCTATATGTACATATTTGAATTTTTTTGTTATCCTGAGTTAAGCTTGACTGCATGCTGTGTAAACAGTGACATAAAGAAAATACAGGCAACTGCCAACATACTGTAGAGGAAACATTACAGCACGCTTTGAGTCTGAATTTATCTCACTATCTTTCTTTTTGAAATCTTATTTAATCTATCAGAGACATTAGAAGAAATCTCAGAGCTTCGGTAATGATGTCTGCTAAAGACTCAAGATGGCCATGGGATAGAGGTCTGAGAGAAGGCCATCATCAGCAATGGATGTGCATGGTGCTCAGATATGATGTTCGTATGTTATTAGCAGATCCAGCAAAGCCCTCAGAGGTCACACAAGTTGGAATGAGTGCAAAGTCTAGAGGAGTGACTGCATTCTTAGATGATGGCTGATTATTAAGTAGCATAAATTAGGCAGATCTTGTCCACATTCTAACATTTCTTGAAACTGACTTGAATAATAAAATGCTTCTTCAGGATATGTTTTGCAATGGATGAGTAGAAACGTTCATTTTTTACACATTGTGTAATAGAGATTGTCCAATGTACGGCAGCTGGAAAAAATTAAGAGACCACAGTACAGTTTTTTGTTTCACTTATTTCTCAATTTATGGGTGTGCGTCTGTGAATAAGATATATTTTTTGTAAACTGCAGCCTGGTTCTTCTCTGTTTCTCATCAACGAAGGGCTTCTTCCTTGCTTTATGGGACTTCAATCCTGCTTCTAGGAACCCATTATGAACTTGTCCTAGCAGTGCACTTCACACCCGCACTTAATGTTTCCCATTCCCTTTGAAGGTCACTTGATGTCATCCTCTGATTCAGAAGAATCATCATCATTCATCCTCTGATTCAGAGAAAATTCTGAGTAAGGTGACGGTCACCTCTGTCATCAGAAAGTCACTTCCAGCCCTTTACCTGGCTGTTCTTTGGTCATCCCCAGTGTCTTCTGTTTGACTTCGTTCTTGTGTACTGCTGTCTAAGAAATTTTGAGCCTGGATGCAACCTGCCATGTAGCCTTCTGCCAGAAAAAACAGGATTAAACCAGAATTTAAAAATGCAGATTTAAAAACAAATATATGGAGTAGTCTCTTAATTTTTTTTTTTTTTTTGTGCAGGCAAACACTGTTTCACAATTAACCTACATAATATGCCGAATTCCAGTCAGAGACAGCTAACTTTGAATTTACCACACATTTAAATCATATATTACATATCTAACTATCATTTTAACTTTTATTGCTGAGACCTTAACCTAGGGTCAGCAAAAACTTGAGGAAATAAACAAATAACTAAATGAAATCTGCCTAGCTGTGATCCAACAATGGTAAAGTACAATTAAAAACAACAACCTGGGTGCATAATTACGGTTAAGTATGAGTTAAAGGTCATTTAGGCCTACTGTGGTTTTGTGGTGGAGCATCATTCAAAATTCATTACGTCCTGTGTTACTGCTGTTTAAGGAACTGCAGCAAAACAATCATTTTGTGTGGATATATACAGCATTATAATTACTTATGCTATGTTAGAATATCCTGGATTATAGTCGCTGGCTAGACATGTTGGTGTATGCCTCTCCGTGAAAATATACAACTGGCTTCTGACATTTGTTATGGTTTATTACATTAAATCTAGGCAAAATCGAACACCTCTATTTCTCTTGGGGTAGTGCACAGCACTGACTGAGATGCCTATTTTAGTATAGGTTTGATTTAATACCCTGCAGGTAAACATCGGGATAGTAAAGACACACACTATAGTACCTGCACACATGAAATATTTTAATGTTAATATATTAATACATACATACATACACACATGTATACATACAGATATTATGTAATTTCAAGATTTTTCACTTTATTTAATATCCAGCACCTTTTATGTTTTGTTAAACAATGACTTTGCTTTAGCCATAGTCTTGTTAACTAGCTATATACAGTATCCCCGTACAGATTGCCATGTAAACTGATAATAAATGACATTAATATTGCAGAAAAACCTGTGATGGAATAATAGGTAGCTCCCTGTGACCTAGAAGCTGCAGGGTCTTTGTCATAAGTTCAGACAACTGCATAGCACTGACTTAAAGTATTCAGTAAAAACATCAGACTTTATTAATACCAATGTTACTATGCAACTCAATACTGTAATCCATTACGTACTGGTATGTTCCTAATTACACACCAAAAAACTTATTTTTCTAGCATAAAAGGTATGGAGAGACAAAAATGTTTGACCGACTAATAGATTTATTGAGCTATAAAACATGTTTATATTTCTTATGCTAGCCAAGACCAAGGGCACTGAGAGGTCGCAATAACCCGTGGTCTTTAGGGTGTACTGTAACACTATGCTCAAGAAGATTCAAGTTATTTTTAGAAAGTACATAATCCTCCATGTGACAACTAACGTACACACACATTCCTTGTGATTTACTTTATTCTTTGTTTATATTCCCAGCAGCAAAAAATGCTTTTGACTTTGAACAGCAAAGAACAAGTGGAAATTCTAAGAAAAAGATAATCAAAAATATGTTTCCTTCTTATGTGCCTTCTCTGAAGTTTCGTCGACTTTCATGTCACACCTCCTTATTTCTCTGTGTCTGGTCTTTCTCCCACAGTTGATCCTCTATGAGAAAAGAGAACAGGACCAAAACCAGAACTTATAAATGAGGTATAAAGGCATTGTTGATTAAATTAAGCCCAACCTAAAACATATTTCCAGAGCAAACCAAGCAAAGATGGCAAAATTTAGATGAAAAGTAAAATCACAAAAACTTGAATAAAAAGGAGAAAAGAAAAACAGGTTTGTCAATGAACTCTCAAAAGGCAACAGCAGTGAGCAGCAATGAAACAATCTATCCATTATTCAGCTGCTTAATCCTGATCAAGAGAGTGAATGATTGTCAGAAACCCTGTGTTTTTACCAAATAGAAACTGTTGCTGGCTGACCGAATAAACTTCCAGGTTCATGACTCAGTTATGAAACGATGACCTCAATGTCACCAGATCAATATCAGAGGGACTGCTACCCCCTACTGGTTGGAGGAGTTATTCACACATTCATGTTTCTATAATTCATTTTCATAGGTAGATAAACCCAGACAAAAATTACATAAATCCCCTTTCTTTACCACATCTCCCATTTCCATTTCTTACCACACACCCACACACACATTATATAAATATGCGTGTGTGTTTGTGTGCAAAATCCCTCCCCCCCGCTTACCCTCCAGTGGAACAGGTTGCTGCTGTCAGTACACTTGCCTCAGTACAGTTTATTAGGGCCACGTCTAAAGAGGTTTTTTCTGAAGTGAGCACAAGGATCCCTCTGCATGACCGACCCCATCTGTAGCACAGCATAATGATTTTTTCACGGTGCATTAAGTTAACACCATGGAGTCAGCCCAGCAGGCCAAGACCCTTGCTCTAATTGAGGGAAATAGAGGGGCTGAATACAGCAGAACAGGGCACCTATACTCCCACTCTACCTTGTTATGTGTCACCGACTCCAAATTTCACCATTCCTCCTTCTGCTATTTCTTCTCCTCTGACACTGTTTCTGGGCATTTTGACTGGTTCATTTACCTCATAATAAATTTACAATTGTCAAAAAAATAAATAAAAAAATTTAACGTAAGCACGGCTTAGGTGTTACAGTTAGACCATGCAAGGAATCAAATTTAGAGTTACCGAGGTGTGGCTAAATTTATGATATGTGTTGGTTTTAAATTAGGGAACAAGTGACATCCACTATTTGTACAACATCATTCAGAGTGCAGATTTAGGAGATGTCAACATTCATTGCATCATTACATTTTTCAGTGCCTTAGCAACTCTTTCTATTTATTGCTGGAGAAATTCTGTTAAATTAGTTCAATTCCAAATTTGAATCTACTGTACATCTTAACGCCAAAATGTACAATGAAATATTTTGCGATTTTTTTAAACATATTTTGATTCTTTTTTTGCCATGGAGGACTGCAGATATTTCTGTTGATATCGACACTCTGAAACTGAAATTTAAATAACTATTTCACCTTAGCGCTGATATAAGGCAATCCGGAACTTTCTGAGTTAACTTATATGAGTTCTGGTCAGAGAAACTATATTCAGTTCAACACAATGCTTACATTTTGGCTAAATTAACATTCTTTATTTAATTAGTTAGGAAACATCAGACACCTAATTAACTGAGATTGGTTGTGAATGCTTTTAACAGCAGAAGCAGTGTTAGGATTCAGCTAAATCTCATTCTGTGCCACAAATGTATTTTTAGGTGTATCGTTTTCAAAATCTGTGAAAAAGCTATCAGAAATTAGCAGAAACATCTCTGTTTTCGAATGATGTTTGCCTGGATGATTCACTATTCTGATTGCCGTTAGAGTTTCTGACAACCACTCTGGTAAATAATCAACCGCAGTCGCTAAACACATTTCATCCGAAACGTTTAATGAGGTCTGGAACAGATGTTTTCTTGTTAGTGAGCAATGGTTTCTGGATCAACCCTAATGAGGAAATGCAGACTCTCCCGCTGGATCCCAACACCACTGCCTTCTTCCCAACTCCTCTTTCCTATTCACTTTTGCACTCCAGTCTTCCCTTGGTGATGAATGCTTCTTCCCCACTCCTAGCCTGAGCAGGACAGTCTTAAATTACAAAAGGCTGTGCAGAGGAAAGATTTAAAAATAGCATATGGGTTATAACGTTTTCAGGATAATGGTCTCAACTCTGTCTCTTCAGAAGAAATATCTGAAGCTGAGCTGAGTTATAGATGATCACTGTGCAGACTGTCCCCAACCCCAAGCCCCCCGCCCCCCCGAAACTATCCTCCTTTCCTATGAATAATGACACCCAGAAGTCAGAATGAGGTCAGGGGAGTAATAAAAGATCATATTGTACTTACTGCTGTCTATGAAGGGGTCATCAGGGAAAAAAAAATCAATAGAAGTATAAAACAGAAACACTTGTTTGACTAGTTAATTCAGATTTTACACATTAAAATAATAATAAGAAAGTGATCCACCATCCCTTGCAATAAATACAAAAAGTGGCCTGAGAAATGATGGTTCCAGTATTCATTCACTCATTCCTTCATGTTCCACGTTTCTTTTCCATGTTCTATGCAGGATTGCTGGCTTTTGCAGCCTATCCTGGAAGCTATGTGTGCAAGACAGGGAATAACCCAGGATAGGGCGTCAACCCATCGCAGGGCACTCAGTTTCCAGTATTCTGCACATTTAATTATAGTTAAAAGCATCTGTAAATAAATTAAAAAAACATTAATTTTAATAAAGTTTACAAAATGTCTTGAGACATTATATTAGTTACAGAGAAAAATGAGTTAAGTTACAGTGGACTTAAAAGTCTTTCCGAAAAGAATGTTTGCCCCCTTTAAGATGCATGTATGAAGAAGCAGCATACGGAAAATAAATACCAAACATAATATCATAAGGCCTTGAAGATATTTATTGTATCTACAGTTAACTTTAAATTTCTTCTTTGCTGAATCAAGGATAGTTTGATATTGTGGCCTGCAGCCTTTAATGTTGCCAAGTCTAGCCTCTTTTCGGTATTTGACAAATTGATTGCTATTCCTGCAATTAAGATGATGGAGGGACCAAAGGTTTCAAACACATTGTTTGAGCCCTTTGATTTGCTTTTGGCAAACTGGCATTTTTAAAGACTTGTCATGTTCCTTCCAGACAAGAGAGCAGCAGTTAACATTTGACCTCCTCCCCTTTTAAAGTGGGTAGCCTTAATTCTTGGATATGGGCAATATTTTAACAAAGGAAGTGGCTTGGAGGGGGGTGAGTTATAAGTAGGAGACCTAAAGTTTTAAAAGCTTCTTAATTGCATCTCCCAGCAAGCCCATTTTCCCTTTTCATTTCCAAAGCATATGTTAAATGTTTGTAAACAATTTAGTGCCATGACTCTGTATTTGCCCATTGCACACTGACTGATAATTAGATTCCTCATTATTTTCTTTAAAGTCCACTTAAAGTCCCACACTTAATGTTTCAGTTTTAATATAAATAGTTATTGATTGCAGTACTTGATTGCAGTTACTGTGCTGTTCTCGTTTGCCCCTCTACAAGGACAGGAACTTCTGCCAGGCAGTTTCATTAGGTGTTGACCTGCATCTGAATATCCTACTCTTCTGTTTTTTTGAACCCAATGTACATGATTTGTCAGCATCCAAAATGATGGCGAATAATAAATAAAATAAACAATGAATAAATTCAATGCAAAATAAAACAATAATTAAACAAATAAATCTGGTGTATGGATGGAAAAATGTGGATCCTGTGAATGAAATGCATTAACTGATGTCAGTTTGTCATTGTTTAAGCATGCATTGGTAATGATGAATTATAAAAACTTGAAAGTAGTGAATTGTTTGGGTTAATGAGATTGTGATTAGTGAGCATACTTTTAAAGTAATCAGTTTTTTAATGGGTAACCCATGAAAAACACATAATAACACTAAATCGTACCTTTGCCACTTATGACCAATCAGAAAGCACTTATCTTGATTATGTCATACACTCCAGCCAATCTGCCTCCGGATCCAGACATTTGGAAATTTCAACTTCTGTTAACTGATCATACCTCCAAAGTATTTCCTATCTAATATCATAAATTCTAGTCCAGAGATCCAATGTGAGATATTCAGAGTTTCGATAAATTTTATATATAATTGTTTACCAACCCCTAGCTTAATTGTGGAGAAAAAAAACAACAACTAATCTTGTGGTGTTTGCATTCATTGCATGGAGATACCTTGTTGTACCACTTCAGTTCAGATGCAGTCTCTGTTAATTCCTTACTTCCAGAATATCATCCATTCCGGGATGTTTTTATTAAGAAGACCGATCTATACCTTCTGCAGAGTAAGGTTTATCTCTTATCCCATCCTGAGAATGAAGCCTTAGATTGCTGCATTGAAGAAATGCTGGCCAGTCCATTTATTAGACCCTCTACTTTGTCACTAGCCTCCATTTTTTTTCCGTCCCTATATAGACTGCAGAATCTTGAATGATCCCACCATAAAATTTCATTATCTGCTGCCGATTATCCCCGTATCATTAGAATAGGTTTGTAAGGATACGGTTTTCGCCAAGCTCGACCTCCTCCCCACATATAATCTGGTTCACATACACAAGGGCGATGAGTGGAAAGCCACTTTCATAACCACTAGAGGCATTATGAATATCTCGTTATGCTATACCCCTTGGCCAACCCCACCTACATGTTTTAGTCCTTTGTGAACAAGGTTTTCCATGGCATGACTGACAGGTTTTGTCATTGTGCTTACTGATGACGTATGGGTTTATTCCTCAAGCCTGGCTGAATATTATAACCATACGCAAGCAGTCCTACAATACTTGAAGAAAAATCATCTTTTTGTTGAAGCTGAGAAATGTGAATTTCATAGGTTCACAAACTCCTATCTGGGTTACGTATTAGGTCCCCTGGGAATGAATGGATGAGGAGTGATAAAGCCTGCTAGTCACTGGCTTGAGCCTTAGACGGTTAAAGAGCTGCAGTAGTCTTTAAAGTTCACAAATTTCTGTAGGCTCATAGCCATGACCAGGCTACACCCTAAGTCATTGCTGTTGTCAGAATCCTCCCAAACTGCAGTTAACCATCTAAAGGAACTCAGCCTCTGGAGACACCACTGAATAAATAGTTTGCCCTAGCCCCATCCATCCTGGCCTGCTCCCAGGGGTCCATAACTCCTTCACTACTGGCCATCCAGGAATCACAAGAACTCAGGAGCTGGCCATCTGGAGATTGTGCCATCATCGATGGAAGACGATGTGTGAGACTACATCCTGGCTTGTCCCTTGTACCCACAATCTAAGGCACTAAGACAGTTGCTCTGCTGGTGAGTTAGAACTGCTACCCATTCCCCACTGGCTATAGTCCCATATTGATTTTGACTTTATTACAGATCTACCTCCCTTAAACAGAAAAACAACTGTCTTGGTCATTGTTTATTGATTTTCAAAGGTGTGTCACGTCATCTCACTCATGGCCTTTCTCACGGCTATACAGCTGGCCGAAAATGGTATAACATCAGGCATTGTGTCAGACTGGGGTCTGCAGTTTGCCTCCAGGGCCTTTTGTACAAACAGAGGAGAATGTAACTTTAACTTTAGACGACCACTCCGAGGAAATGGACAGACCGAGTGACTGATTGAGGAGATTGACTGCTAACCAGCAGTACTGCTCTACCAACCAGTCAGAATCGAGTTAGTATATTGCCTTGGTGGAATATGCAAAAATTCAGTCGTGCACACCTCGTTACATATGACACCTTTTCAATATGTTTCAGGCTCTCAGCCCCAACTATACCTATAGGTGACAGAACCCACAGATGTGCCTGCATTAAATGAATGGTTGAATGAGGAGAGGATACATCTGGAAGACAGTGCACATCCATCTGCAACAGGTTACTTGGGCACAGAAAAAATTGCCGATCACCATCATTGTACCCCTGTACCATCCAGGTCAGCATAAATAACTTAGTAACCTACCATCACCAGTTGTCTCCCTGGTATTGGATATCACCCATGTTCCATGTCTCTCTGCTCAAGCCTGTCCATTACAGCTCAATACCTGATAGACTGGGAAGGATAGACTTTTGCTGGGACCACCCTGATTGTCCAGCCTCACAGAGATGCAGGGCGTCAGATGCCGTCCTTGGAAGAAAGGGATAATGTCATGCCCTATAGCCAATACACCTCTGTATCCAGAATCTAGTCTGCAAATATTCTTCCTCAGAAAATTTGTTTATGTGTTAAATGATCAAACCTGCCAACTATTTCCTATATAATGTCATAAATACTCCTCCAGTCCCGTGGTTCAGTTTGAAGTATTGCAAGTTTCTCTGTACCAGGTATTTGCCTCGTTTTCATGGCCACTCATTTTCTAATTGCATTTCCCCATCTGATTGCGATTTGGATTTTAATCTGTTTCAGTTCAGCATTGATTTCTGCCTGACATTTTGGTTAATGAGTTTCGCAGTGTATTTTGGCACCTGTCCGATAAACATATATGGATTGTCCCACACATGGACATTGGCCTGATTCATTTCATGTTACTCTACGCTACTTTTAAAAGCGCTCTCAAGGTCTTATGCTCAGAATTGTTAATTACCATTTATGAGTTTACTACCCTTGACATTATGAAGATTAGCTAAGGAATTTAGTAGCAGTCTCATGGGTGGTTCATACTTACTGCAGATGTGGACGTGCCACCAACATGAAGCTATGGTGATGTAATTTTCATCACAGAAGTTGGGCGTGGAGACCATACTGGGGGGCCGTGTGTGAGGCTGCATAGCACTCAAAAATTTAAACAATGCAGACGCTCTGTTCTGTAATGCAAATGCACCTCGATCGTTCATTGACTAGGAGATCGGACCAAAGATCGATGAGGGATTTCAGGTTCATTCATCACTTATAACTTATAAGAGGTCTGCAAGTTCCAGCCTCCAACATGTTTATAATTCATTATTAATTCTGACTCACATATCGATCATTGGTTTTCCACAGAGTAAATAAGCTATATAATGTCATTTCGTTGATCTGCTCCAGTAAGTTCTGCAAGTTTTACCACGTGTAGAAGTGGCTCAGAGATTAGCCTGTTATCAGTGTTGACAATAGTAGCCAAATAATAACAGGTATGAGGTCAGAAATTTCACATGAGCACCACAGTATTTTTAATATGACATCCATAGCACACTTCATAAATGTGACTTAAGAGGTGCTTTGCTCTACAACACCTCACCAGCCCTAGTGTCACAGCACACATTTGCCTAGTGCATTGGCACAAGAATTATGAACATTCATGAATGCGACGGTCCATAGCTTATGAACCAGTTCTTATGCACAGTATTATTGTACTACTACTAACACTATATGTGAACAACATCAAATTAATATAGTAATTGTTTTATTCATCAGTAAGCTATTATTGGGTGGCCTTGCATTTTGTTAATAGTTTAAAGAACAGAGAGCACTTATTATCCATCCATCCATCCATCCATTTTCCAGTTACTTCCTCAATACAGAGAATCAGGCACAAGGCAAGGGAACACCTTGCACAGGAGGAGATTATTTCTTATGCATGCATTAGACAGACTTTTTTTCTCTTTTTTTTTTAATTTGTTTTTTCTAAATCTGACACACAGGAACTACCAATAGACACATTGTTGTTACTGCTTTCATGCAGTAAATAGAAAATTTGTGATTATTTAAATTTACTGATATCAATGGCACAGTAGAAGCTCCATTAATTTCTCGGGGATGGAAACATGAAAAGCATCAAGTCAAGAAGAAAAAAAAAGTGTGCCCTTGCTATGGAGACTTAAAGGAAACATTAACTAGGGTAATTCAACCACGATGTCATTTCTTGTACACAGACAAGTCTTATTAGCCTGACAGCTCATAAGGACCAGCTGAGGAAAAGAGGGGGCTGCAGAAGGAACGCGGAGCCCAGCACAGTGTGAGATCCATGGGAGAATCAATTCCAACCTCAGAGGCAGCCCCTAGGAGGTCATGGCTTTTCTTATTGCTTGGCAACTATTTCAGTGGTATATTACACAGTGAATTCAAAATCATAATATGCCGAGATACGCTTCTACTGCTTCTTGACATTTCCTATAATTTGGCCATACCTTCAAGAATGCCATCAATAAACCCATTTTAGACTAAGTATTCTTCTGTGTTTGATATGCGGGGATGGGGGAGCAATTCCATCGAGATATTAAGCATAACAGTGGATGTTACGTTTCTGTATTGTCTCTCCCTGCTATGTCAGCACTTTCTTGAAAACCATAATATTGTATTAAAAAAAATATATATATGTATCACATATTGTCAATGACGCATAATGTTCAAGACAAGTACATTTTAAAAAGCATATGGAAATAAAGTAGCTTGTAAAGCTAATACGTCAAATGTTAGGTGAAATCTCCATTCCCTTACATTATACTTGAAATATCGCAAGATGTTAAACAATATAGTCTCGGGAAACACCACCACTGCTTATTATATTGAATCTTCACCAAATAATTAGTTTAACATAAAATTCAGTATTACGGCATATAATCACATGTTTTTCTTACATTCAGAGAGTTATATGAACATATGGAGAAAAATTATAAGGACGAAGCCTAATGAATTATACAAAGTAAATACACTGAATGAACATTTCGTGAAATAATATAAAAAAACTCCATATATATATATATATATATATATATAGACACACACACATTACCAGTCAAAAGATTTTGCAAACACGTGTATTTCATTCGCTTAACATTTACTAATGTTCTTTGCTAACAAATAAATTTACAGTATGTTCACCATTTGAGTACCTGACTTGAGTATCTACTGTTGATTCATCACAGTAACCTCCTTAAAACAGCAGAGAAAATTTGAGGCGTTCATTGTACAAGGGACATAAAATACAGCTCTGTTTCATTCGATGAAAAAGTTAACTAGTGCATTTATAGTTAAAGGACAGCCTAGAATGTGACCATGCCATCACCACACAACCAGTTAATAGGTTGTCAGACATGCACTGTTACACACTCTTTCCATGTTATAAAGGAAACTTGTTTTATTTGACTTATATTTTCATCTATAGTTGTTCAATCAACTTTCCAGTGCTTAACAAAAATAAAAATCTGCGGTTTACAAAATAAATGGAAAAGTGGTACAATCCAGTGTTACGCAAAAATTTTTGAGTGACATAAAATTTTTTCCCAGATCATTTGTAGATAATTTTGCACATATTAAATGATTAGTAAACATTTGTTAAAATTAGCCTAAGACTGAAACCTAGATCCAGCTAACATTGTTAAAAAGTTTACATTATGAGCCATTTAAAAGCATGACATATCCATCCATCCATCCATCCATCCACCCATCCATCGATCCATCCATCCATTTAAAATGTCCTATAAAACCAGACATGTGTTTCCTTTAACACATTTTACTCAGAACAATTGTAAATGTAAGAACAAGTAAGTAATGATTTGACAAACTGTAAAAAAGGAACATGTCTACATGTTTTTATTTAAGTGTTTCATTGAGCAGAAGGGTGACTGTGCTGTATGTCAAAGCAGATGGTTTGAGTATTAATAGTTGTTACAGACCTGTGACTCCTCCACCTCTTCAGTACCATTCCTGCCAGGCAGACTGCCAGAAAGCACTGGACTATCATTACGACTACTTGAAGAAGCCTACAGAGACTCTGGGGAAGAGTGCCAAAGCAATGCTTTCCAATTTACTGTTCACTCGCGCCACAGCTGTAAAGCTAATGCAATTTAGCGCCCTTAATATTGCCAGCCTTTTAATCCACTGGCTCTTTCAGGTGCTAAGTCCCTGCATGAGCGGGGATGGTGCATGACAGAAACAGTCATTCCAAGTCAATTATAACCCAGTGTCTCAGGTGAGTTATTGCTATATTTATGCCAAAATACTTCTCTTTTCTAAAAGCAATTACAGTGGTTTAGGGGGAAAGTGCAGTGCTGTAATGAGTCAGAGTGCAGTAATCAGGTAATACTTGTCGGAAGAAGGTGTTTGTGTAATTTAAATTAATGATAAAATGACGTTTTAATAATACACTTTGTGTCTAAAAGCTCAATTATATAAAATGTCAAGCATCGACGGATGACTGTAGTAGGCAAGATTTTGTAAAATGGATAAGTCCCAGTAAGGAGAAGGGAAAAAATAGCAGCCAAAATTAATTTAACAACAGCCAAAGTTATAAGCTATTGCTAATCAATTGAATCATTTTTTCTTGCAAATTATGTAGCCTATATCTCTTATAGAAAAGGGAAATACATATTGTAAATCATAAGTATTACGCTAACAGGGATTTAATACTCTAGTACTGACTTTGGTCATTACTTGTATATGAATCTGACTGAATCTGTGTTAAATTTGAATTTTCGGAATCAAATTCTGGCCAGGCAATGTAAGACATGCATATTTAACTGATTAACAAAAACATATTCTGCTGGAAAGGACAAGGGGTGTATGTGTCAGAAATTAAATAGAAAATTTGTAATTTTATGGAATTTAAGACACGGACAATAGTTAATCAGTTCACCCTCATGCTAACATTCAATAACTTTATCTTTAGTATGTTGAAATGAGATTACATTAAGATCATTCTACTCCTAACGTTGCTTATATGCCTTCATATCAGAAATAGCCATTTGACCTTCTTTTGTATCTTCAGTAAAAACAGCAAAGATGGAATTCAGACAACAAATATACTACTGAGTTAAAACAAGATGTCGTGTTCTCACAGTAAGTTTAAAAAAACAGTGACATTTTACAGTGTATAATTCTTATATAGTGCTTGAAATGTTTACATTGTAATAATTATACAGTTCTTAGAATCAGAATTGGTAGAAATGGCCATATTATTATCTGCAGTATCTTAGGAAGTTACAAGCAAAACAGCTCAGTAACTATACTGTTGAAAGCTAAAGGGATTTCGCATTACCCCTAGCTCTACAGGCCCAATTACTGTTCAATGATCCCTTTTGCTTTCTGCTTAGGGAGCAGTAAGCACTGATGTAGTGCACTGTGCACTGCTGCCATGCATGTGCTGAAGACACCCCTCTGGCATCAGTCTGTGAACGTATCCAAGCCTTCGCCATGATATGAGGTAAACCCAATTATCCTGGCCGAGCAACTCTGCGCTGCATTCATTAAAGATTGATACTGGCCAGCTCATACCATGGACCAGCTGTTTTTGCTCCCTAATAGTCTTCCAGGGATTCAATGTTCATGATTTAGTTAAGGGGTGGCATCAATTTCCATGGCGCCCACCGCAATATTAAATCAGCTCTATAAATAACCTAGAATTGGTTTGGTCCAAATGGATTGCAAATTAGACGATAAAAACAGATTGAAGGGCAAATGACACAAATGTCTGTGGACTGAACAGCTTAATGTACAAGTCCTGCTTCATGTAAAAGCTTATGGTGAACTTTATTATATCTGCTGTGAACAGGCCTCTCCGAGTAATTTTTTCTATGTAATATAATAGAATAAAATATAATAGAATTACAAAGTAATGACAAATTTAATATTATTATGACCCGATACCCATCACTGCCCCTTGCTCTGGCTGTTACGTTTATTCATACTAATGTCTATATTTAATTTTTCATCTTGTAATTTTCCTTTTTGTTGGAGTAGACTTATGTTTACATTTCTATGCTGCTGTTTTTGTATTTTCAGTGCTGGTAAATGCATTGTATTTATTAATTTAAATTTCATACAACATAGGAAGCAAATACCAGCTAAGATCAGGTTAGTTTACTGTGCTACACTGGATAATGTTGTGGTAGTCCTCGCTCCTCAATGGAGATTTTAATGTTTTCTCAAGAGGGATGGATAGTTTGAAGCAATATAGTGGAAATCACATATATTCATATCCACGATGACTAATGAGTGCAAAGCAAATGAGACTGAATAGCCTTCGACACAAGCAATGCTTGAAGAGAGAGGTTTGGCTTACAGTGTATTTGCAAATACATTTCTATTCATTCCAGTCTTGGGGGCACTGTAAGATTTTCCTGTCATTACCATCATTTACAAGGATGCTGGAAGAATGGCTGACCCTGTGCTTAGACCACTGTGTGCGTGTTTCTTTAAAAAAGGAGATCAAGATGGGATATGCGAAAACCAACGCATTCCAATGTACCAGTTCTCCTACTTGTACAAATGGCAAACCAAGCCACTTTTTCTGTCATTTCATGGTTTTACATGATATGTGTTCTACTAACAGAATTCTCGTATTGTGGCACAAGTACCCACTGATTGTAAGAACTAAAGATTTTTGTGAGTAAAGCAGGATTATCCCACACCGTGTTTTATTGTGTTGTGTGTACAGACCTTTGGCAACAGCCCAAAACACTCAGGTGTGCATAATGAATCTGCCACCTCAGTACCAAGTCCCATTTCCTCCAAGGGCCCCACTGTTATGTATTAGTTGGCAAGAAGATTAGGTCTCTGTAGGTTGCATGCAGTGCTTTCTGCAAGCATAGATTCAGATAATTTAATAACAACAGAATTTCAAGCAGGGAAGCTACATGTTCATTGAGTGACAGATAAAATCTTGATGGCATCAAGAATAATAATAATAATAATAAATAATAATAATAATAATGAATAACAATAATCGCCTTGCACAGAATCTTAAACATTATTCTGACCATTACGTAAGTGATCTAGTGTGATTTAAATACACAGTATGTCATCATTAATCTCACGATTGCATCACGTTTAATGATGTAATCTGTCACAGTTTCTCTGTGGCAAACAAGTTTAAATGAACAAACTTGATAGAAACTAATGATTGTTCTTAGTTATACATATCCATTACATAAAAAGCAAGTAACTGAAATCCCACAGTAGAACAGACTCTTAAAACGTGAAAAGAGTATGACAAGCTCATTAAAAACATGTGCAACTAATTAAGGAAGATGAAGCAGAGTATGCCAAGTGAATTGAGCTGTCATGATTACCTGCCTATCTCAGTGCAATTGTGGTCCAAAGCCAGTCCTGACAAAAAGGGCAGCTTCAAGCTTTTAACTTGATTTAAGTTACAAATGAAGTTAAGCAGAGGCTAGCTGAAGGGTGGTTTGATGTATCATTCCTGTTCTATGGAGATCTTGGTTGAAAAATGACTGTAATCCAGAAAATAAGTTCAGAAAAGTCATATTTGGCCATTGTTCTCCTTGTGATACATTTAGTAGTCGTCGCTGAGGTGATGTGTTATCAGTAGCGGGAGGCTGCACCTTTGCAGTCAGAGATGTTTCACCGAGCAGACGTGGAGGCTCTGTCTGTCATTAATCTTCTCTGGTCAATACAGTAAAGGCAAAGCTTCCAGTGTCATCAATCAATAGAGTGGTTTGGAAGTAAGGGGTGGTCAAGCAGTATGTCAGGCACAGGTGGCCAGAGTTATTTTGTTTCCACTTGCCAGATTCTCTTGCACTGTTATTGACAAAGTTAAGAAACATCAATCCTCCCTCTCACATAAATATAAAGAACTGAATCATTTGTCCTTAGAACTATTTCCACAGGGGTTCAACAGGCGATGCTAATGTACCTCTGAGTATCTGCTGCCAGACTTGTGCAAATATGATGTAAATAAAAACCTAAACTTTTGTGTGTGTGTGTGTGTGTGTGTGTGTGTGTGTGTGTGTGTATATATATATATATATATATATATACACACTATTCTGATTACACTATGTAATATGTAGCAACACAGAATCAGCAAATGAAATAAAAAGAGATTGGTAACATCATTGAGGACTTACAACAATTAAATTACATCAGAAAGCTTTTTTCCATTTTCCAGTCCCCCCCCCAGTCCAAAAATTTGCTAAGGTTAATTGCAGTTACCAAATTTCTTGTGAATGTGTGCATTCACTTTGAATTGCCTTGCATCTGAATTGTGCTATATAAATAAACTTGCCTTGCCTTGAATGGTGTGTGAGTGTACCCTGTGGTGGGTCGGTGCTCCATCCTGGGCTATTCCCTGCCTTGTGCTTGCAACTTCCAGGATAGGCTTCGGATCCCCTGCGACCTCGAATAGGACAATCAGGTACAGAAAATGAATGGATGGATAGAGATAATTTTTTGGACAATACATTTTTTATTCTTTATTTGCTTTTACTTGCTGCAGCAATTTAAAAGCAGTAGTATATATTCATTACACCTGTTTTGGAAATTATACATCCTCATCTCATCAAACTGTTGCTCAATAACTGTATTTTGCACTCGAATACCTTTATTTTATTCATTTTTATTTAGAAATTTCTTTCTCTGGCATTTCTTGTGAAAATAAGCAAACAAACAACAGGTTCTTGTGTATTCAAAAAACAAAAAATGCACTTGTGTTTTTCAGCAATCATCCTCAATGTTCAATTGAAACACTTGCTTTTTAAAAAATAAATTTTAAAAAGCTTATTGTCAGTAACAATGAAGGAAAATAGGATGTATATTTTATTGTATGCAAAAAAATTAAAGATTGAAAACTAATTGATGAACTAAATGGGAAGCTCCCTTTACCTAATCAGCCTTTATGGATAAAATGCATAAAAAGATCAAAGCAACTATTTCAGCATTTAATATCCAGAAAAAGTCTTCTTGAGGTCAATGAGAATATGCAGCACGTTGTCTTTCTCCCTGTCATACTGTCCTTTTCACGAATTAAATTGTATTCATTTAGGAATCTTAAAAGACCTAAATGCTACTCTGCTGATATGGATATTAACGATGCTATAGTCAAAATGCCCACAAAAAAAAGAAAATCAGTTTAATTGATAAAATCAGCATTGATGTAAAAGTATTCTGGTTTTAATACCATAATGATGTGCGTCGAAGTCCGTCTGAGATTTACAATTTGTTTTAATCCACATCCCCCATCAATGCTCATTTGAACTCTGTAATGATGAAGATACTGGCACCATGCGGAGAAAGAACTGTAGGAACACTGCCTAGAGTGTTTTATTGTTCAGAAGGAAGACGGCTCAGAAATAATGAGGAGCACATAAGATTAATTATTTACAGCCGCATATATTTGGGTATGATAAAATGTGTTGGCATGCTTTGGCACAGAGAAAGAAGGCTCCTTTCGCCTTTTTTCATCCAGGGAGACTCTGCTTTGAAGACTGTAACACCATGGGAACTTCTTTCGCCAACTGCAAAAAAAACCAAAAAACCTTAAAACCTTTTAAAGTAACCAGTCGAGAACAAACATTTTCTTTAATTTAGACAAAACCTTGTTTGGTCGACATTCATATGCACCACAAAGGAGCTAGCTGAGTGATGCTGAATTATCATGGAGAGACCATGAGTGCAAACGTGGCACTGATCGGTGGTGATGGAATGTAAATATTGGCTGAAGGAGCTGAGCGTTGCTTTTATTTTGTTGATTATAGCTACAGCTCTATATATTAATGGACACAAAGAGTCTTTTAGAGTTTGTTTTTTCTTTTTTTTTAAACAAATGTTTAGGAAACCTTCTCCATGGATCGCCGACGTCTTCTCTCTGCTTAGAGTACGGTATCAGCGAGAGGTGATGGGAAACAAACGTAAAGCTCCCTCTAGGGGAAATACTAGAGTTGCTCAATTCATCTGTAGGCCGCAGGGATGTCAAATAGAACACAAATTACTTTGTAGGAGTAGAGGACATGGGAAAACAGAAGAAACAGTCAAAGCAGAGGGATTTTCACTTGTCATGGGGGGGGTTAGAGACAATAAAAACAAAAGAAACAGGGACACCTTTAGTCATGGCCAATTTCTCCTGACAATCAGGTGGACCCAAAGGAGGTTTATCATTCTGGTTACAATGACACCTTCAGGTGCAATTCTTCAGAGTCCATGGATAATAGCAGGGTTTTAGCGGAAAGATCCATATAGTCCATATTTCTTATGAAATCAATATTTCATGCGCCACGATCTAAAACAAATTTCAAAAAGCGGTTTTATGTATGAGAGCAATATGGCCATTCACACTGTAACCACAGATAGTCAAGTTCAAGGGGAACGCATCACCTTATTGACTTCTTTGTGTTTTGAGGGTATGTCTTTGAATTTACCTCAAGATGATGAACTAATATCTGCACTTTATTTAATTAATATTATTATTTATTTACTGTATTCAAGTACTTGGTTTTCTAAGACAGAAACACCATCAACAAGTTGTTCCTTAAAAACCTCTATCTTTCTCAAGGACGCATTTACTTTGATAGGGCTGGTTCGTTGTCAGTGAGGCTTCTTGAAAGAGAACAGAGATAAACAGCAGAGTTGAAATGTCTGAGAATCCTTAAGAAGCCCATAAGGGAGGAAAGGCTGTGGTGTGGGCTACATAACTAGCAAGCCTAAGAATCAAACAGGAGCAGATTCCTGTTTCATAAAGGAGACTTGTTATATAAGTTGTGCACTTGTGAACTTACTGTTCGCTGGAAACTATTTCGACCCCCACCGCCCCCCAAAATAAAAACATTGGCCAACTGAACAATTTTTAATTTGTCACACAATTCTTCGTATTCTTACTTTGCGTAGTTGTGTAAGCTGTCTTAAATTGAAACCTGCAAACCTATATAATTCAGAAATGTAACATACATTTACTAACCCTGTTATAGTCCATCCATCCATTATCTGCCACTTATCCGGGGTTGGGTTGTTAAGATATTAGTATGGTGCTAACAAAAATAACAAAACACTAGCGTTTCTATTAAAAATGACGGCCACTCAGCTCATTCATCCCCACACCATAACTTGATTTATTGATGCAGTCTATTTCAAGATATATACAGGCTCATACGAGATCTCCAAATCAAATTAAATGCAACCCAATCAACTCAAGGAATCTGAGATGAAAACCATATGGACACAGCAGCAAAATCCCAATAATAATCCCAATGGAAATAAACACAAAGGTACACAGCCAAATTAAGTCTGACCTGTCAGATGTAAAATTTCAGCATGTAGCTTCCTTAATAAATATTGGGTGACTGGCACATGAAAGATAGTCAGTGTTTGTTTGATATTTGGAATATATTTCAAGATTATTTGAGAGTATGCCATTTTATTATGCCATGTTATTGTTCGTATCAACAACAACAGCAACAACAACAACAACAATAATAATAATAATAATAACTGTAATAACTGTAATAATAATACTTACTACAAGAGATAAGGTTCTGATTAAAAAAATTAACTCAGTTGGGTGCTACCAAGGGAAACCTACTAATGAATCCAGAAAACCATCTGTTGTTAAACATGCAAAAATATCAAGAGTCATTTAAATTAAATTAACATATTCTTATCTCCAATCTTCTCGTTTTCTTGTTAGTCAACGATTTTTTCACTACTTTTCCCCTTTGTCTTGTTTTTGTTTTGTATTTCCTCTTTTGACTCATCTGTCACTTATCTCAGATTTTACCCCGTTTTTCATTTTCCTCTCATGCCATTTTCTCCTTCCTCAATGTCTGAGTTTTCATCGGATGGGGAACATTGAATTTCTCACATTTGTTTTATTCAGTATACAATGATTTTCAGGAAAACGGGTTTCATTCCTGGTGATATAGCAGTATATAAGATTGCTGACCACAAAGAAGAATCTATGAAGACTAACAAAAACAGGTCGCACTTTGCTTGATATTGTTTCATTAATTGCACATCACAGCACAGACGGCGCGATGCCTTCCTCGGTGTGCTTGCCGAAACACGTCTGTGCTGTGACGTTCAATTAATGAAACAATATCAAGCAAAGTGCGACCTGTTTTTGTTAATTTTCAGTATATAAGCGTAAACAAACAGACTGAATTTGACCCATGTGCAACAACTTGAAAACTGAAATTCAATACTGTATAACCAAACTGCAATATCTGATTCTACATCTACAATTCCGATAAATCATATAAAATGATTTCCCATGCAGCATCATTTCCCCGAAGGATTCGTGGATAAAAAGAGGAATGGCTGAGGCCATGAGAAAATGTGGTAAAGCTTTTTTTTCCCCAAAATCCTTATGCTTCACTTCCTCTTTAGAAACTGTAGTGATGTGGCCTTTCAGTGACACTTAATGATTTCTTACAATTAAGCCCTTGGGCTGACTGCATTGAGACTACATAGCAAATTATTCCACATAGATTTAATATGACACTACAAATATGCCCTGGGTTTATGTGGGTGGTCAAGCTTATAGAATGTAAATAATCTTTTTTTTTTACTTGGTTATCAAAGAGTTACAATAAGTTAGAGAGTAATTTGGCAGACATAGTGCATAAGAGAGGACCAAATCCTGGAAAGGACACTAGTTCTTTATAGGGCAGAAATCCACATGCTTGGATACTACTTTACTATAGCTGTTGAAAATTGTTGAATGCAGCTTTTTATATTTAAGTTCTGAGCAATGTGTTCTTGTTAAAGCCGTTATGTCCCCTCTCCATGCTCTGGACATCCGCTTGATGAGTGAGAATATATTGGCAAACTTAATTGGCTCGACTCTGAAGGACACAGCGGTCTGCCTGGAAAGGAAGCTGGGACCAGTAGACAGGAGATCCTGTGGATTATGAGGGATGGATGGTCAAGGAGGCCCAGATTTTTCCTTTTTTTTTCGGTGATAACGTAATATGGCTTAAACGTTGTTCTCATTTATTTAGTGTGACAGTATCTTTGGCAGGGATGGCAAACATAAGAATGTGATGCTGCGATTTGGCTGCAAGCTAAGGGTTTATTGGATTTTTTTTTCCAGAGTAGTCAAAGTCCAGGGCAGGGGCTTTGGAGAGGAGTCAGTATATGCTGGGAGCAAAACAAAGTAGAAGATGTCCAATTTTTGCCAGGGAACAAGGGGTAGGTGAACTAAATTAACCCCAATAATCACAGGCACCTGACTCTCTGTCCCGAGACAGAAGGCATTTCCCAACCTCTCCCTGTTTTGGTCCATGTTTTGCCATTGTTTAATTAATGGAGCGCTTCCCAGGTCACGCATCCAGGGTAATTTGCATGCATACAATCGTGCCGTATGTTTGGAACTTATTCTTGTTTTTTAACTTCTTAAACTGGTTTGAGTGCTGGGAGAGATAGCATTTTTAAAGACTGATTTGGGGTGAGCGCACTGGGTGTGGTGTGGTTTTCATAGGATGTGTCGTTTGACTAAAAGCGAACCACAGCTGTTGTGAGAATGGCAGCTCCTGGCGGGCTGTTGCACTGCTGCTAATTTAATTTAGACACACCATGTGTGCCTTGTTCTAATAACTCAAAACATCTTAATATAAACTAAAACTAGTCTATTCTTTTTTTCCCCATTCCTCCAATAGTATATATTTTTTTCTCTGCATGTGTCTTGCTTTCTGTGTATGTTCTTTAAAGTTTTCTTTTATTTATTAGTGATTCCTTTATTTATTAGGTCTGTTCCCAGGACATTTTGTAAAAATCCAACCAAGTTGTAACTGCCTAACCTGCTCAGGGTCATGGGAAACAGCATGGCAGTCCATCACAGGGCATACACAAACACACACACACGTTTGTATTCAAATCTTTGTGTGGACTCTCCATTCATTTCAATGGACAAAACCCTAATCCCAACAATGACACCTTAACTCCTACCCAGCCGTAACATTTACCATAAGTAACCAAACAAAATACAAGACTTTTGACATTTTTAGTTTTTTGATTGCATTCATAGATTTTTACAAAATTGAGGTTCCCCTGGTGGTGACTGAGACAGTGGTTCCCACAACATCAAAACAACAGGTTTTGATCACACAATATGGACATTTGGTCCCTACAATGTATTATATACATGGTGCCGCCCCACCCTCTCCCCCCCCCCCCCCCCCCGCCCCCCCCAACCCACACACCC
>JAAGVU020000032.1:7996122-8018697 GCA_011763525.2 Mormyrus iriodes
AAGAGGGGATACGGGGTCTCCTCAGGTGAGTGGGGTTCAGAAGGGTGCTCTTCCGATATTTGTACTGTAAGTGTGGGTGTTTATGGGTGTGTATGGTGCCCCCCCCCCCCCCCCCATACACACACATAAACACACACACTTACAGTACAGGTAATTTGTTTGCCTGCAGTTAACAGATGACAGTTAATACTTCAGATTCAGCTTTCAGTATTTAAGAATACTTCAACTTTAGATAATAAATAGATAATAGCATTGCACAAAAATATTATTATATTAACTAATAAAATGAAAGTCAAAGGAGGGAATGTGTTAGAGAAAATATGTTAGAGATGAACCAACATATAAGGTTTCATCCATCTGCCAACAACTTATCCAGTACAGGGTCAGAGTAGGACCATGGGACCAGGAGGCAGGGGACACCTTGCACAGGATGCTAGTCAATCTCAGGGGACAGACGTGCACTATAACATACTATGGGCACTTTAGAGTAGATGATGATGAATAGTATGTAGTCCATAGTGACTTAGAAGCTAGGGGGGAAAGTAATTTAGTTACAAAGGGCTAATTCCTTTGTTAGAGAGGCTTTTCATTTTTTACAGAGAGATGTTGGTGGCTCAGTTGTTTGGGAGGCCCTTTGTTTTAATTTTTCAAATTAGAGGAGGCAGCTTGATGATCTAGGTATATCCTGCATTACTGTATTATTGCTCAGTCAATCCATTGTTGTTGACTGTCTTGGCAGCTTCCATTTATCACTTTGGAATTAGTGAGAGACGTGTATTCGTCATGCCATTGCAGGGATTTTTCCCTTTTTCCGATTGTCTTTCAGTCTGAAAGCAAGTTCAGTGGGACGCATTTAAAATTAATTAAACTTAAAATTTATATGGTGCAAGTTTCCTAAAAATATGTGGAGCCAGGTTTGACATTTTTTAAAAAGACTGGTGAGGTCACAGTTACTCTGTATGACCTATTACAGTATTAAATACAATTAAATGTTAATAAACTAAAAATAATATGCAACACCACATAAATTCAAAGGATCTCTTTGTGATCCTAGAGAGGATTATTTACCCCACAAAGAAATCATTTAAAACATCATATTCCGTTTTTTAACTCAGTAATAGATAAATTCTCTGCAGTTTTGCTGCGTTATTTTCCCACTACATGGCACATTCCTTTGTAGATATATAGTTAAGTAAACAAACAAATAAATATATAAATAGAAAGCGAGAGCTGCTGATATCTTTACACCCAGCCGAACCTCACAAATCAGTGCCAAGGCTTTTAATGGACAATGATTCAGTCCAGTGCTACATGTTTTAAATTACCGACTGTTTTAGGTGATAAGGCATTATGGAGCAAGCTTTAACTTTTTATTCTCACCCTATTGCTTCATTGCCAGGAGGCTGAGTGTCATTTATTATTGTTAATTTTGCTGTGCATTGATTTTAGTGACATATACATTTCACCACGCCAATTTCGATATATATGTTTTTTTAATATTACTTTTATTACTTGTTTTGTTTATACTGTTACCAGTTGAATTACTTATTCAGCAAGTATTGTGGTTTTTACTGTGTTTGGGGGAAATGGTAAACGTATTTGATTATCTGGAACCAGTTGATGTGAAACAAATATTTGATTTTTTCTTAAAATTTCTGTTATATGCAGATTTACCAGATCATTGTCTCCACTTCTGACGTCTATCTGATTTCCTAAATTGTATAGCCTCTAGCCATCAACCCAGCAGCAAACACTTTGAAAACAGTAAGTCATTTTCCACAGGATGTTCTCAACTGACAAACACTTATCATCTTAAATAAAATATTTTAAATGTATAAAGACAGATTTACAGAAATAAGTGTCAGATGGAAAGAACAAAGAGGACAGCATAAGCAATAACCTGCCAGTGACACTTCAACTAAAATGATTATTTTAAGGATAATTTAATATGAATTAGTCCCTAATTATTTTGCCTTCTACCCTTATTTCATTGATTTTGGATGAAAAAATTGTGTGAATACTCTATAATTTCATGTTTAATACAAGGGTATAGAATTGGGTATGGACAGTAGAGATGTGTCCCTTCCAATATTGTGGGAGTACTGTGTGTGTATAGGGAGGCAGGGGGGCTCAGGGCTGATTTGGTCCCTGTGTTGAAACCAAAACTATGCCGTTGGTTTAATATTACATGTGTACTTTTTCCCTATTCTCAATTTTTATTAAAAAAGACAAATAAACTGTTCTGAATTTTCATGCAAATGGTTCAAGAACTTCATTTTGAACATGCTCATACATACACATACAATATGAATGGAGGATTGTCTCTCTGACCTAAGTAGCGATTTCCTAAAACTTTGGGGAAAAGAACCTGTAACTTCTAAAACCAGAAATTATTATCTGGATAATTCTATGGTAGGAACACTATTGACACATACGGTGTTACACTTGTACATTGTCAGTTATATTTCTTGAAGATGTTCAGACTCCTCTGTTTCTCATTACATTTATTAAAAGTTTGCACCTTCTGAATGATTGGCCACCATAATAAAGGACATTATCTGAGCGATGTCTCCTGTTTCGTCCATCACAGTATCTACACTGTCCAGGCCACCAGTTCCTCACTGATAATCAAGGACACACTTTTTCCCCCATCACAAGTCACATGCCTTTGTAAATATTTTATTGTATAACTAAATAAAATACAAGGCAATCCAATATCAGCCTCACGTGGCTCCCTCCCTTCCTTGGTTCTTCATTATGTCGCTTTGTGGATGAGCATGGCCACTGTCTTTCTGCAGAAAAGAAGAGGGATTACATTAAGCCCAAACTCAGAGAGCGAGCCTTATCTCACCAGTAGCAGCTAAGAGCACCAGAGAAAACTGTCTAAAAAAAAATAAGCGATATAAGAGCGAAGGCAGGAGCAAATGAGAGGAGAAGATCACAACTGCAGCAGGAATATAGCTAATTTCATTTCAACTTGAATGTAAATACATAGCTAATATGTTCACATGTTGACTGGTGTCTTTGTGTTTTACTGTTTCCAAATATGCTTAAAATGATGCGTGATGCAGGAAGCAAGCTGAGTGTACAGGCTACTTTCACTATTGATGGTACACTTATAAGACACGTTTTCAAAGGAAGTTATGAACTGTAAATAATTATCCTGAGAATATGTCATATTTGAGAATTTTATTTAATATTACTCACTAGGGGATCTCAAGTATTCCATACTTCTTGTAGAAAAACATCTATGTGAGCTTAAACATAGCTCCTTCAGGCTAATGAATTATGACCTTCCACCTTCTGGACACTTGACTCTTGTACCTGCAACCTCCTTGGGTTCTATTGTCAGCATACCTTCAGTTACTCTGCATTATTTTGAGTTACCATATTCATTATTTATGCCCCGTCCATTTTCTGTTTCCTGAAAGAAATTGCCTTTGTCTTTCATGAGAACAATAGGCAAGCTGCAGCAAGAACAAGGCCCCACTGTGCCTGGAAACTGCTCTGTTCACCTACCCTAATTACCAGGGCCTACTCAGGGCTTCTCCTCCAGGGAAAGGCACAGCTTTCCAACCCTTTGCATTTCTCAGTACTCTTACCCACGTCTTGATTCCTAGTGATGTCCTTTTCTTTTTTCCTGTACTTCTGCCTGCATCTTATTTCCTATTTTTCATGTACTCTTATCTCTCTTTTGTTTCATAGTGATGTCCTTTGCATTTTTCCTGTACTCAATCCTTTGTCTTATTTCCTAGTGATGTCCTTTGCGTTGTTCCTGTATTCTTACCTACATCTTGTTTCCTAGTGATGTCATTTGCATTGTTATTGTACCTTTACCAACATCTTGTTTCCTAATGATTTCCTTTGTATTTTTTTCTACTCTTACCTACATCTTACTTCCTAGTGATGCCCTTTGTGTGTTCCTTTATTCTTACGTAAGTCTTGTTTCCAAGTGGTGCCCTTTGCATTTTTCCTGAAATCTTACCTGTCTTGTCTCCTAGTGATGTCCTCTACATTTGTCCTGTACTCTTACCTCTGTCTTGTTTCCTAGTCATGCCCTTTGCATTTTTCTTGTACTCCTATCTACATCTTCTTTCCTGGTAAGAGAGTGAAAACATGTTCTGGGTTTCAAAAAGACAATTGCAAAATACTGTAGCATTTTGAAATACCATCATTTGCATATGTTTGTTAAACATAGCAGACAAAGGGTACTGAATCATATTATGCACACTACATTACTGATGATACGGCACCCTCACACCTTTACCCGTTCACACCTTCGCTCTGTCAGTGTGGTCAGTTTGCATGTCATCACTGTGCATGCATTTCCACCAGGGGAAGCAGTTCCCTTCCCCAGTCCAAAGATGCAGTTTTGGTGATTTAGTTGATGTAAACAGAGTGTGTACTTAAGTGCTTGATTGTGTTCCTTATGGTTGGCTGGAATCCCATCCAGGGTGAACTAGGAATTATGCCTTGTTCACTAATAGATGGACAGTTGGATGGATGGATGGATGGATGAAAGGATATGCGAACAGATATATGTATGTTACCATGGAAATTAAACTTAAACGATTCCTTGTTAATTTCCAGACATGTTAATGCTGTAATATGCTGCACCATAAAAATTATATACAGTAATAACCACCTTTTTTATCTAAACATTAAGGCAACAAACAAGGACATAATCTGAAATATTAGCCAGAATTTCAGACAAAAATAAAACAATTAAAGAACTAATGTACATTCTTTGGATGACATCAACACCAACATAACTAAATACTTATAAATGCATTTTTATGAATGAATGTTACATTTATATAGTGCTATGTAAAATAAATTAAATGCATTTTTATGTATGTATTCTACGTTTTTTGCTGGGTACAGCAATTTGTAGGAAAACAAATGACCCAAGAGACAAATCCTTTGATTGATTAGGGTATAGGGTATTTCCTAAATTGTATACAGCACATACAGAGTATATTTTAGTCAATTGGTGTGATTAGATCTATGGATGCATGGTACAAAAACTGTTGATTCTGATACTGTTTATTGTGAAATCAGAAACATACAGAATTAATATTAATATAAAGAAAAACTTCATTTATTGTAATTATGTATCATATGTATCTTAGGCTACTCAGGGCTGCCGTGTTACATTATTAATAGCTCATACAACATCTGTGATATCTGTGCTATGTGCTGGACAAACAAGTTCGATCCATGGAGGCCCCACCTTGCAACTTACAGGACTTAAAGGATCTGCTGCTAATGTCTTGGTGCCAAATAACACAGGACAGCTTCAGAGGTCTTGCGGAGTCCATGCCTCAATGGGTTAGAGCTGTTTTGGCGGCACAAAGGGAATCTACACGATATTTGGCAGGTGGTTTTTGAGTTATGGCTGATCAGTGTATCTGAGGAACTTAAACTGATATAGCCTTTATCATATGAGCTAAGCACTCCTGTATTCCCTTCTGAGTTTGCCATATTGTTTCCAGAAATATGTGGGAAGATTATTTCACAAAGTTTTACTAGAGGGGATAATGTGCAGCTTAGAGTGTTAGGAGTCTATGCTTGTGTCTGGAAAGTCACAAGTTCAAATCCCCTAGCTGACAGAGTGATCTCATCTCTGTTGGGCCCTTGAACAAGACCCTTAACTCCATTGTTCCGTCAATCAAGTTGCATTTCATTGGACCTTTTGTATTCACAGAGAAGATCACGGAGCCAAAAATTTGAGTTGACTGTTATAAAACTTTTCTCAGTTGCAAGTCATGTTTTATTGTTTAATCTTGCACCTGACAAACCACACAAGTCATAAACACAGACAAACCCAGGAAGAGCCAAGGAACAACAGTGATATAATCGATTACAAAAAAGAGCAATTTTCTTTCCTTGGTGGTGATGATGAGATATTTGAAACATCATACTTTGACATTTTGATCTCATTTGCTTTAAACCGCATATATTGTTCTCAAATATCCGTACTTCATATCTACTACTGTTATTTTTTACATTCTTGTCAAAGCCTCTACGATATGATGTTTTATAAAGTGCTACCTATATAAATGAACTTGTGTTCCAGCTGTGCAAACCCTGTACCCTCCTTGTCAGTGCTGTCTGGGTAGGGCTGAGGAGTGCTATGGGATGTTCTTCGCAGTAACTGGGAACAATGCCTCTTTATTTGCAAGTCCTGATGCTATCGTTTCATTCTTGGCTGTGCAGATGAAAGACTGCCAGTAATTGGAGGGAGGAGGGGGCCAGTGGAGGTAATGAAATGCACAAAGAGAGAGTGATACAGACAGAGAAAGAGAAAGGGTGGGAGGAAAATGCCTTTGATTCTGCTAAACTGGGCAAAAGGAAACAGTAGTTGATGAATCCCACTGTATTAATACAATCAAACTGTCTAGGCTGATTGACAATGTACTGACACAGGACCCCAACTGTAATAACCTTTCTTTGTGGGGGCACTAAATACTTTTAGTTTAGGCTTTTTCCTTTGCCTCCCCACTTATTACTACCTTTTGTCCCTTGAGAGAAACAGAGCAGAGCTGTCCTTTTGTCTGTCATCAAAATCAGTAAATTTCACCAGCAGCTTATTCCCAAAGCTAGCATTGTAGGATACTCATGGGAATGCTATAAGCTAGAGGAAAGGCAGCCTTGGGCTTTAAGAAAAGACAAGACTATACAGTCTCATCTAACAACATAACAAAAGAGCAGATTTTAAATGAACAGATTAGCAATATTGCATAAATATGTTGCGTAACAAATTGTACTTTTGAAGACTTATTTATCTTATGGAACCATGTTTTTGAGAGGAACTTAACAGCTATATTATTGATCTTGTTTTTCACCGGTGACAACTTCATATTGAAAGAACAGTCTTTTGTTGAAAGAATCTACGGTCCCTTTTCTAGCTATATATTGTAACACTCTGATGCAAAACACATATTTCCATTTTTTTCAGAATCATGAAAAAAAACTCATTTCCTCATTAAACGTTTTACAAAATGAACCTTGAACAACGTAGCGGGACACCTGCTGCACCACAAAGAGAAACTTATCCTTATAGGGCCGTCACTGAACGGTTTAATGTTTTAAATAGAATGTCGTTGTCACTGAGGCAAATATTTCAGTGTCAACAAGATAAAAACTAATCTTGCATTATATTCGCAATTGCTAGTTGTAGCTATCAACATTAAGTTGTTGAAATTTGTGATATAAAACAGTACATGCAAACAATCATCATGAATACAAATGTTACCTAGTACAAAAATAAATACTAGTAAAACAGATAACTCATCCCCGACTCAGCATAGGACAAACAGGTATAGTATGACGGATGAATGGATGGTCACATACATAACTTCATAAAACATCTTTTTATTGGTCAATTAGATGTCAAACGCTACAAGTGGACAGAGGAGAATGGGCGTATTCCATGTATAGTAAAAAGTCACAAAAATATAGCAACAATGTGTTCATTTTATCATTTTAAGTAGACAATTCTGCAGACATAATTATTGAGGGAGCGCTTGGGCTCAGCATCCAACATTACAGAGCACTGTAGTTGTACCTTCTCTACTGATCTGTGGCTGTTTCTCAGAAAAATCCAGATATATATTTTTAGTTAGTTTTGTGATTGTGAAGAAAGAATGAATGTGTCACATTTGTTCTGGGTTCTAAACAGTGTATTTATGTATTGGGCGAATTATTCATTTATTTTAGGCTAAGAACTCCATTTAGGTGGGAACAGAGAGTGTCTGGACAAGTCTAAAAAAATCTCAAAAATACATCCAATAATGATGCATTGGACTTTGGCCCTTCAGGTTAGATACTGATGTCATCTCCAGTGATTCTATAAAAGTCTGTGAAAGCAGCGGAGAATGAGACGTAAATTTAAGCCAAAATAAAACAGAATGAGTTATGATCAGAAGAAAACAAGTCATTTGAAGATTGAAGTTTCAAAAATATATGCCTCTGCTGTTTTTGGAAAAGGTTCTTGGAAGCAGAAACGACCCTATTGTGTATTTTCACTGCTGCTCATTCCATGAAAGGTCACTGGTTAACAGTGGTGGTGAATGTGACAGTTTGCCTGCTGCTGTCTGTTTGTGACTGTAATATACAAGTGTTGATGTTTTCCCTGGGAATAGTTAATAATAATTAAGCAGGTGTAACTGGGTTGATGTTAATGAGGCATTGCTTGTATGTTTTTAACAAAGGGAGTCCTATCTTTATGTAAATTTGCACATAGTGCACCTGTGTTTAATTTTCAGAAATCTTTGAAAGTGTGCATGAGTGTGTTTGCGTGTATGTCTATACCTTTATGGAATTTTGTATGTGTGACTGTACGTGTGATTTCAGAGTCAGATAAAGCTTTCATAATGAACCTCAAAATCTGCTTGCCAATTCATCACTCTAAGTCTGTGTGTCAATTTTTAAAATACCATCTGCTTAGGAGTACAGAGAAAATATGGGGGGGGGGGGGTGGATAAAATACTTCAGAGGTGTTAGACACACAATAGACAAAAGTTTAGGCCAAGTATATCCAGGTAGTTATACCATTATACTTCTGCTCTTTCAAACCTATGATGTTGATACAATGTGCCTTTAGTTATTATCACCCAATGCATTGGAGATTAAAAATAAAAACCTTTGTACATTCAATATTAACTACTATCCAGCATTTATTACTTAATCAACAAACAGCCAAATATATTTAACTAAATATATATAGATTTTTTTCTTTCTAGTATCTTTCATCCTGGTTGAAAACAGATAACAAAATTGAAGAGCAAATTTCTAAAACGTAGTGCATTTTTGTTGTTTTTGAGATGAGACCACCAATGACATAAAGAGAGGCTTCCTCGTTATATGTAACAGTATTAGGAACCAAAACTCACTCAGACCTCAAGTAATCCAACAGACAAAGTACTTTCGTTAAATTTCCAAAACTCGCTAAGCCCTTTTGTAATCCAGTGAAGAACTTTCGTTAAATTTCCATAGCCCATTTTCCCAAAAACATATCCTGTGAATTGAATGGGTTTTGGAAATGTACTCTCCAGTTGATGTACAGGACACTTTTCAGCAATCTAGGCAAAATTGCTTTTAATGAATATAAAGTACTTGGGAAAAAACTAGCGAGGACCCCCTCTTTCTCACCAGTCACTTACTAAATGAAATTGTATGTTGAAGTAATTAAGTAGCTTAATATAATTTAACAGACATCTTTTTTTGCTTCAAACAGTAACAGTGAAATAATGTTTGGAGATTCTAATGAAATTAATTTAAATTGAGGGTATTTAAAGGAACTTGGTAATAACAAAAAATGTTCATAAAAGTTGTGATTAATGCATTTTTTTTATTACCAAAAAAACCAAGTGAAACGAGACGGTATCAAAGAGCTGCAAGCATTTGCTAATTCCAAAGGCCAGCCCTTGTTCTTTAAACAATTTTAACAAATCAGTTTTATGGCATCAAGGGAAAGGCAAAAACTGTTGTGAATAACAAATAATGTTAATGCTGTGCACTGGCATTAGTGACATGTCGAATATAAATGCATGCAAACACAAGAAAGGGTGAGGCTACTGTATTCAGGTCAGGTTAGCAGCAATAACATGTCACATACACCCCCACACAAATAAAAATATACATTTTTATGCCACATTACACATCATCATGAAACAATGAATAGTGAATTAATTGGCTTTAGCATTATTCGTAAAGTACTGTGACCCTCAGTAGGAAAATGGATTTGAAGATGCATGGAATTATTCATAAATAATGGAGGAGTGTTAAAGGTGTAGGGAAAAAAAGACTTTGTGGTTATATAATCTTTACAGATTTATTCAGGAAATTGAAAGGAAAAAAAAATGCATTTAATATTTGAAAGCAAATATTTATATTAACTTTGTGTGTGTGTGTGTATATTAAGTGAGCATGCTTACTGATATAACCCTTTATCAAATATTGAATTAAATAATTATGTGGAATAAAACAATTATCAGATAAAAATTCATGTAATGAAATCAGCATTTCTATTTATTTAATAGCCTAGAGCATTCAATGATATTTATTCATTCATTTGCTTAATTTTTTTTGAAATTTCATAATCAATAAAGCAATCGTTTTGGGCATCAGGGGCTAGAGCAAGAAGTCACAGTACTCTTTATTTGCCATTTCGAATTATATTGTGTTTTATTGGGCTTTTCCCTTAAATGGTAATATTGATCATCCTTTTGCAAGTTATCAAAATCTTTGTTAATTAGATGAAGGCTAAAAGGGTCAGAAGGAGAGGGGGACCAGGTATTTACTTACTGCCACCCTACATTTTGGTAACAGCCAAAATTTACATGTGTTATTAGTATGGAAGATCACATTTATAGATCGTAAGATCAAATACGAAGGGTTTCGTTTCTCCACAGTATCTTAAATTGCTTTAGTGGATTGCTCCATGACCCTGGATTAATATGCATCTCATGTGGATAGTTCAGGTCCATAAAATAAAAATCCAAACTAAGGTTTTGTCTCAACCAACCAGTTGAGCATAAAGAGTCACAGTCACAGAGTACTCAACTGGTTGGTTGAAACTTGGTCTGGATTTTAACTTTCTGGACCGAAACTATCCACCTCTGATATGGATACATGCTTTTAAAAGGTATGGTTTCCAGTCATTTTGTTTGTGAAAAGCTGAAACATTTCATTGCCTCTTTTAAGAAATGTCTCATTTAATGAACTGTATCGTATACTAATTATCATCATTACATAATATTGTGTATTGCTTTTATAAAATAATCCCTGAAATATCATGATTTGATAGCGTGCATGTCTTATCAGAACAACAATTTTAAACGTCTTTCATTCTGCAACATAACCTGAATTTGGAAATGGGGCATTGACTGGAGATTCAAAGTTCTTTGTTTGAGTCTTGACCCAGAATGTTTGACAAGCACATTTTCTTAGAATTAATAATGAAAGGCTAGTGTCCTGTGAACCCCTATTAAAAACGATATTCGTTACACTGACTCTCTGTGGCTCCATTGATAGTGGGTTGTTGTGTGATTAGCCTAGAAGATGAAGGATCTGCATTGGAGACACTCAGCAGGTTCTTCCAAATCCTGCTGTTCATAAAAGATTCAGGGCGCCTTTAAAAATGCCCACAGATCTGACAGGTCTTGACAAAAGCTATGGACCAACTGCTGTCTCTCCTTTTTCTCGCCAAGAGCTGGGCCAGGAAAAGGGACCTTGGCTCAGAGGAGTTACATCTGAATCAATCCAGTTGCTAGTAGCTAGGAGCTAAGGAAAATGAGATGGTTTTGTTCATCCTCTCTAAGGAACATATATGAGACTGACAAGCACAGCAGAGCCGGCACAATATACAAGGACAGTAGACATTATTGTGCTTAAGGACTGAGATTTAAACTTTTCAGGAATCACCTAATATGAGCCTTAAGTTAACGAGCTTTAAAAGAATTGTTTCCGTAAAAAAAAAAAAAAACCTATAAAAGTTTGCTAAAGTAGACTACCGAACATAGTTATTTGAAAAAATACATTCATTATGCCACTAAATAATACAGTAATATGATGGTAGAAAGAGGAAAATTTGGACACGTCTGGTAACTATGGATAAAGAACTCAACTAAAATTATAGTTGCCACTGGAAATGATTAGTTTACCATTATTTTTTGTTTGTGTGTCCAGTCAGAAATATGAACATTTGCTTCTAATTAAAAATAAGTCAAATAAAAAAAAAGTGTAGTCTAGACTGAAAAATGAAAATGATTAATAACTAAATCCTTCTTTATGTTGGACTGGAAGTTTTAATGAGCACAGTAGTGGATTACTTCACTCCCACAATAACATTCAACAGCTTGTATATTGTTTGTCCCCATAATAGGAAAATGAATGTGGATATTCATGGAGAGCCTCCAAGTATTATCTGGATCAAACGACAGAGTTTTGGTATTATTGCCGTGCCAGAGAAGACTTAACTGTGTTTCATGTTGCAGTCTGCTACAGATTTCAAATGTTTCTGTTTCTGGTCAGTGGGTGATACTGGGCATTGAATGGGTCTTATTTTGTTTGAGTAGCAGAATTATGCTCGCCTGTAGAATCTTGACCTTCATTTTTGGAACTAGGGGAAATTAAACGTATTTGATTCTTATCATTCAAATTCATTGACACAAGACTTAATGTAGTGAAAAGCAAAGAGCCGCCATTTGACAGCTTTTCATTGACTGGAACCACTTGGTTCCCGTCTTGAACAGCTTGACCTCTGATAACCAATTGTGTATTCTCCTAAGGCCCATTCACTTGTGCTGGCTGCTAGGTTTGGCCTTTTTCCTTCCCTGGGTTATATTGAATGATGTCTCTGTCAGATCCTTAAGCACCCCCTGTATTTCCTTTTTCATGCTAGAGCTGTGAGTTCAACATCAAATTCCCTCAGTCTGCCCCCATGCTGGCATTTCATGCTTTTTGTAGCCCCTCATGCCCTCAGTCCAACACTGGGTTCTCAGGGCTGTCCTGTGTTGTTAGAGGTTGCTCTTTTGTCATTATTATTATTGTTGTGTTATTTTTTTCTTCCCAAATACACTATATAAAGCTCTGTGGTGGACCAACACATTCTGGGATTGCTCTGTCACTACCTCAATTAAATGTTACTTCAAAGATTCAGCAAAGAACTTCTTTGTATTCAGTTGAGGCACCATTTTTTGCCATTATATGGCTCTTTGATGCACATTTTATTATACAATGATGCATTGTAACACAGGGCAATAATTGTAAAGTTGCCTATGAAAAATGCACATAACTTTTGGCACCGTCTGAAAAAATGTGGAATAAATATTTAATATATATGCAGTATTTCTATTAAATCCCCAAGCCCTGGTTACTGACTGGTCCTTGACAATATTAAATGATAAATATGTTTTGGGAATAGAAAAAGTCCCAAATCCCTTGGTATTTTTATGCATTTATAAGCTCTCCATTTGGGCCTTATCAGAAGAAAAGTGCGTCAAAAGTGTCTTTGACAAGGAAGCATAAACAAATGGATTTGCCAAGGCGTAATTGGAGAAAACTGCATAACTAATAAGTCAAGGAGTAGAAATTGAAGGTTAAATTTCTCAGGAGGCTTATGTTAAAATTGCCTTTAACTTCTAGCTTAAAATTAGCTGAATGGTTCTCTAACAAATTTTAGTTTTTAAAGTAATTTTCTTGAGAAATTTTGGATCTTAATTTTATAAGAAAAAAACAATAACCAGACTAAACATCCATTTAAAACACAGCATACTACAATTCTTTATAACCAGTTAATAAACTCATGTATTCATTTATTTAGCATAGTTGCGTGACATTTATGGTTACATCAATTTACAGTCAAATGTTGTAGACAAGACCAGTGTAAACCAGGCTAAATGATGTTGTTTTATTTCTAATTTTCAATATGTATTGCTTTATGTAGTGCTATGTATTTCCCAGTTTCTGCTAGTAATCAAACTGTCAGAAACTGCAGTAAAAGTTGTCTACGACGTCACTTGATTTTCAATAAAAACAGAAAATTTACAAAGTGCACAAATGTGAAACAATTGTGGTAATGTCAGTAGCTTTACTGAATGAGCTACTTTTGGCATTTTCTGAAAGATTCCGTGGATGTGGAAACTGTCCACAAACGGTGTAAAAAAATAAACTTTTGCTTTAAGAAGAAGAACAACACATGAGTGTTTATGCATTTTATTTTGAGGTATTTTATTTCTATCAAGAGACGCAGACAAAAAGCCAGCACAAGCTACATTGCGGGAGACAGGAAGACAAGTTAGGTTTCTGGAGTCCACTAAACAGAGAACCTCCAATAAGGTTGTAAATAAGCCTTTTCACTATGTGGCATGACAGTTCCTCGTCCTTGACTTTCCAGTAAACCTGCAGCATACTATGAAAACTCATTCAGGGTGCAATTTCTAGTCAATAAAGGAATGTAAAGGGCCTCATGATTTATCCAATATATACAATTTATCACGAGAGTCGCTCGCTATTCTTGCTAATATTTCTTGTAGTCTATGAGTAATACGGATATGTAAGGTATTTCCAAGTTTTTTTTTTATTTATGGCTTTTCAATTTATTTTATTTTTTTCCATTGTGTTTGCGGCAAGTCTAGCACTGATGAGTGTCTTGACCTCTTGATGAAGTAAGCCTGAGGGGGTTTGTGTAGTAGGTGCTGCTGAAGTGATGAAAGACACAAGGCAAAAGGCCCAGTTGCAGTAGACAGGTAGAGATGATACTGATCAGTGTTGAACGCAGCAAAGACAAACAGAACGAACCCAACAAAGACTGAGTGACATTTGGCGGAGTATGCAGGATCCATCAGTCTTTTCGTCGAATGGCTAAGCATGAACACTTCTCCCCTTTGGCAACACATTTAGGCAATATAGTGCCTCACAGGGCAATAAATTACAAAATACATTCTGCTTCAGTTATGCTGTTGTAAATCACATTGTGAAAATGGTTGTCAACCCATATTTGTAGTTAATGTGAACAAGGTACCAAACCTAGTCACCTGTATGTCATTTGCCAGGTTCAACGTGAAGCTAAGAGATAAAGAAAGTAGAACAACCTTCAGTAACAGCAGTTAAGCCTTTAGGTCTATTTAGTAATTAATTAATGCATAACGAGCCACATATGCAGAGAACTTATACCACAATTACTTGCTTATGGCTGTCCATCAAAACTGATGTCACGCCCACCTCTGTCTTTATCGGTGAGTTCTTTGATGGCTGGATAATTCTACCCTGGGTCTCACAAGTCGTTTTGGAGGTGGGACATGCAGTACCGGCCTTAGCCGAGGTGGGTCCTTAGGTGAGCATCAGTACCAGGACCCGAATCCAAGGCAAAGTGAAATTGGGTGGCATGTCGACGCCCCTTTCAGAAGTCAGCACCCTAGGAGGATGTGTAACCTGTAGGATTGACCGGCCCTGGGGACATGTGTATGTGCTGCTTGTTGTAGCAGCAGTCTTGGGTGTGTTCCTTCTGATCTCCATTGCTGTCATCTGGCTGTCCTTTCTTCTTCCAGCACATGGGTCCCATCCAGGCGCAGCTGCCGGCAGGTGTTACAGTCAGTAGCAACATCCTCCAGGTCCTCGGGTCTAATTTCGCACTCCGTTAATGCAGTCTACAACTGGCCCTTGTAGCCCTTCCTCTGCCCTCCAGCAATGCGTCATCCATGGTGTAGCTGGCCTTATAGGACTCTGCCAGGCAGCCGATTTGAGAGCATCTTTACTGCAGCTTTTCATTGACTGGAACCACTTGATTCTTGTCTTGAGCAGCTTGACCCCCAATAACCAATTGTCTATTCTCCTATGGCCCATTTACTTGTGTCAGTTACTAGGTTTGGTTTATTTCCTACCCTGGGTTGGGGCCCAGGCATACAAGAAATATTGCACTGCACGTATGGGTCACATGTACCTAAAAACATTATTTTTACATTACGAGCCAAACATGCAATATTAGTAAAACTGTTTTCTTCTGTCAGTCACCAAACATTTCTGTTTAATTTCTGTGAATTTAAATTGTGTTCTGGTAATGTTATATTATATCATTATATGAGACTCACTGGAGCTGTTAGATATATGTCTGTCCAATCTCTCTCCTCACTGTGTACAACCAGACATTTGTATATATTCAGAACTTATTTAAGGCAACCCAGAAGACTATTTACTAACATTTAATTACCTTCTCATTTATTGACGCAACGTGCAGGGAGGGCCAAGTTCTATTATTTTATTATTTTCTATGTATTAATATAATTATTATTGTTGTCGTTATTACAGATATTCATTTACCTAGTGATTGTGTACTGGATAAGCAGGTGGGAGTGTCAAGGACAGCAATTGTTTTCTGATCAAGTACCCATTCATTATTATATTTATACAATAGCCTTTGTAAGGGCAGTGCTACCAGTGTAACCACACCCTCTAGAAGGCCCCACCCAATCTTGGAGATGTGATCACATCGCCTAATCTAATGTGACCTGTGCGGCTATGCTACCATTTGGCTCCAGAAAAGTCGCACTGTAGATTGTGAGTGATCAGTGAGTTATTGTCCTTCATTATAGTTGCATCAGTATTACAATGACCGAACAGTAGCAGGCACAATGATTTCCATTACTTGGTTTATGTTGGCCTCAGCTGGGGCTCTGAATAAGTTGGCTGGCCCTGCTCCCCCCCAGAAATAGGCCTGCATGTCATCACAGTTGAGACTGTATGCTCTGTTGCAGAGTACAATTATCAATTTTTTTTTTTAAATAAAAAGATTAACTGACGTTAACTTAGCAGATTGAAATGAACAAAAATCTCCTGAGAATGTGTAGCTGATAAGTAAGCTTCAGTGCCTGCTTCCAAAAAATATTTCTCTGGAAGAAGAAAAACAAATTCTATAACTATGTAATACAATTTAAATTTGCTTCCAAGGAAAATACTGTAATACAATAAATTGATTTAGTTCTAAGTAAATTCTACATTTTTTAAAATGGCTTTTTATTAATAAATGCCTGGACACAAAAGACTCAAAACACCATTCCAAGAAGAAGTTTCTAAAAAATGTCTTTGTGCCTTTCACTTTTTTCTAAGCTGCATAGTTTTTATTTTTCCTTTAAAAAAGCTAATTTCCCTGTCTTTCATATTTTCTCGCCCTGCTGTTTTTAATTTTTATGTAGCTCAAGCTCTACCTCTCATTGTGAAACAATAGAGCATAAATATTTCAGCAGCTCATAAATTGCTGATTCCATGTCCTACAGGGTCATTTATTATCCATTTAACTCCCGTGTGCTTCTTATTCAGGAAGACCTACTAGTTCCCTGTGGGCAATGAGGATAAATGTGTTTTGGAGTTTTCACTTCTTCCTTCTGGCAGAATCTTCAGACTCAGATACTGAAAACGGACCTCCCATATGTAACACACTTCACCATTTACGTTAGTGAATGCCATTAGAAGTCTGATCTCTGAGGGTGCCTGATGTGAGCTTAGGTCATCTTCCTGGCACACCCTGGCAGTAATCACATGCGATGTAAGGGTACTTGCAGGTCCAAGTATCTGGGTTACTATTTGAAAGGAATGAGCAAAGTTTGCAAATAAGACAACTGGGTGAGTTGTTGGGGAACCCTACCTTAGATTTATACTGAGTCCATTATACACTCCAGAAAATGATGCATTTATCATTTATTTGTATTTCACAGATGGGCACACGGTTGGATTTGCTTTAAGTTCATTGTGATGCTACTGAAAAAAGACTGCAATATCAATCCCAGGGATAAAAGAGAACAAACGTTTTTATATTTAACAATTTGCATGCCAAGAGGTTCCGTATTATATACAAGGAAATGTATACAGACAAACGTGCAGACTTGCATATAATGATGAAACAGCTTTATCTTCAAGGCAAGGCATATCCCACTGAAGAAGGCTGGTGTGAAGTCATTCCAATAACAGGTGTGTGAATCTGAATTTCATGAAAGTCACCACATCGCCAAGAAATTTTGCAACGTTTGATCCAGAGTCCTCATTAAAAATCACTGATATGAAGTATAGAATTCAAAACAACAACATACAAGTGACCCACAGCAGGATTCAACAGTAGTGCTCCCTACAGCAGCTCCCACAAATCACAAAGGATGTGGACTTCCCCGTAAACACAATGTTTTGGTTAATTTTCTGTCTGAAATGTGTTGATGGCAACTGTGGATGTCACGCAGTGTTTTCTCACTCCGTGGAGGCAGTTCTCACTCTGTGAGCTTGGCAGGCAGTGCACGCTTTGTATGCGGGCTCCCTCAAGGCTGAGTCTATTGTGAGTCCAGGCTTGGCACTGGGCAATGTCAAGCAATGGTTGGCTGCAATATTGATGAGCAGTGGAGTGCGGGAGGAGATAGAGAGTTTGGCTAGCGGTCCACAAGATACAGCAAAGAGATAGTAGCATCTGTATCTCTTCCAGAACAAAAAGACGCCCTTCCGATGCTTGAAATGCTGTCACACTGTTTTTAATGCTTAGGTTTCGCTTTCTGTGCTGACACCAAACGTGGCAGTTGCTTTATGGTAATTTTATCATTTACAAAGTGGGGCACTGTCACACTGATTCAACATTTGTCACAATATAGGTATATAAAAGAGGGAAGATGGAAATTGGAAGCGATTAATTTAATACATTTTCCTGTCCTATTAATAAAATTTAAAGAGACACAGCACTCACTGTAATTTTGAAATGTTTAATGGCATATTCTGCTGCCCTCTAATTTAGTATGTTTCATCAAATTTCAGTAAGGTAGACAGAGAGGGGAAGGACAGAAATAGCAACAAAGCAAAATACCAACATCACACATATCGCATTGAAAACAATAATTTCCTCAGCAGTCCTCATTTAGCTTGCTGGAATAACAATGACAGTCAGACAAATGCTGCTTATTTCTTAGTTTGTTTTTTTCCTTGAGTGTAATAAAATATCAATTCAGCTAAGCAAATTGAATTTGGTATAATTTTGAAGCTATTAAACTATTTATTCTACTTGTCAGTTAAAGAATATTATATTGTTTAATCACAGGTTAATAACCATAGAAATTCATCCAAACCCAAAAGATATAAACCTTTTCAGGGTTGAAAAGTGAATATTTCAATCAATTGCTCATTGATCTGTCTGTCTGTTTGGTAATTGTTTGTTTAATGGGGGGGGGCACATGAATGTATATAAAATGTTGCAGGCAGTCACAACCAGCAGCACTGAACCCTTCTCCGTTCTGCTTTTAAATATTTGTAGTGTTTCACTTCCTTTATATATTTCTCAGCCACTGAAATGCACAGTTAAATGAATAATCAGCATTCAGTATCATCTTGAGAACAGTTTTGCCTTGATTTCAAATCTAAAGACCAACTGGAAGCAGACAAAGTAAATGGAATAGAGACATAGAGGGGAAGCTGCTTGTTGAATTATTTATGGAATGACAGGCAGGATGAACAGGAAGGTCGAAGTGTCTGTGTGTTCATGCTGTGATCACGGAGTTGTCATCATTTACCTCATTATTGCACCGATCTTCTGCTTCAGCCCCCCCCCACCCCCCAACACCCACCAGGTCGACTCTGCAAACACCATATAGAAGAGGATCATTGGGGGTTTCAGCGAGGTGCTATAATGCCTTAGACTAAGGAGACATTGTTGCAGATCCAACTTTTGAAATAATGACTCCTGGGTTTACATTCAAAAACACGTAAACACGTCTAAGAAGACAGCACAATATACCAATTTATTAAGTTTAATTTACTTCAGGGGTGCTGGCAAAGCTGTGTAATATAGCCTTCTTAATGGTAATTAAATTATAATGAAAGTTTATTTTACCACTTGTACGAATGTATAGGAATTCTTTAGTTTTCACATATCTCACTCTCCTATAAGACACTCATATATAGCTTATAACGAAGTTTGGGTCAGAATTCATTTAAAGTTTATTTGTATAGCGCATTTTCACAACATTACGTTGTCTCAAAGTGCTTTACATTATCCCTGCCAAAGCTAAACACAAGGTTAGCCATTTATCCAGCTGGTTCTCCTGCTGGCTGTGGGATTGTAACCAGTAACTTTCCGACCACAGGTACAGAATCCTAAGGTGTGGAGCCACACGCCTATTTCTATATATAATTTGGTACTTCTACAATTAATTGAATTTAGGAAGGATGTTAATATTTTTTCTGTTCTGAAAACAATATAACTTGCATTTTCTCCATAGTTTCAAAAGAACAAGACAAAAAGTAACTATGTTAGTGGTAATATAGGTCGACATCCTCTGACAATACTTACCCCTGGAAGTAGAACAGTCTTCTGATTACAAAAATACACGCATGCAGATGGTACTGTACACGGTTTTAATTTCTTTTGCATGCTATATTTATCCACTCTAAAGTAATGACATCCAGTTTATTGCTGCCAGAATGTATTTCATGTTTTTTTCCAGAACTGTTCAGTAGAAAATGATCTTATTATTAGCAAAGAGGCTCTTCACTGTAGAAAATCTATTACATGAATTAAAAAACAAATGCAATGTTTAATAAGGATAATACAATACTGGAATTACATATCCTGAAAAGAGAGTAAACTAATTTATAGAAAACCTATAATATTTTTGAATCTACTCTGTAATTGTAGTCTGTAACTCTGACTATGCTTCACTTGGGTAACATCAATCCTGGTGGAAATTAAGTGAATTCTACTTAATGTAAGTGCCAGGACTGGCAGCCAAGAATGACAGTTATAAGAGCTGGTACCATCCATCTTCAGGCATGGGGTCATGCTGGGCTCAGTGGGTGCAGGGCCATCTCAGATTGTAGTCTGCACGTCCAGGGTACGGGTGTCAGCTTCGAGAGCAGCGTAACAACAAGATCCAGATGGCATACAGCCCCCTTGCCCACCCTCACGCCTAGCGACCCTCGGCTCCTTGCTACAGAGAGACCCATGCATGCCAGCTGTCGGGCAGGCACATGTCCCAGCCCAGTACTGGCTATGCCACCCTGTCCTCTTCACACCCGCTACCATAGCACCTAACACAACTTCAAATTAGCCTCAAGATTGTCTTTGAATTTAGTGATAATGTGAAAAATGCAAGCCTGGCCATAGCATATATAACAAGTTTTAGAAAATTATAAAGTTGGCTTCATGCATTTGTGAGCCCTGTATAGCTGAGCAGAAAATTAAGTGAGAATGAGTGCTGACAAAGACTTGGTGTAAAAAACAATGAGGTAAGAACCTTGCAGAACTATCCGATGATGAATGCAGGGGGCACTCCTGCAAATAATCTTTTTAATTTAATGAAACAATTATTTAGTTTTGTTATTTTGACACAAGTTTGGAAATATGTATTCAGGGTACAATTAATTTCTTATTAAGCTTGTTTTATTTTACAAAAATGAATCTTCTGATTTTGTCAGGGCGGATTTTCAAATTTCAGAAAGAAGCAAAGACAAACATCTTTGTTGACAAAACGTTTAATTTGCATTTGACTTTATGCGGCATTTAACGCTCAAGGCACTGAAAGAGACACAGGATTGACTTTTTTTTTTTTACTTTTTTGATACTTGGGACAGGGAGATGGCGATGTTTTGAGGGGACAACTGGTGACAAACGATAGCAAATTGGAGTGAAGGCCCCCCAGCGTGGCTCTGCCATGCCAACGGGCATCAGAGGCGAAGGAGGCAACTGGGAGAAAGGGCCTGGCCGTATAAAAACATACATTGTGGTGAACTCTTCACACAAAGACAGCAGGGGCTGGACAAGGGGTGAGGCCGGGGGTTCTGGAGAAAATGAGTGCTGGAATGAAAGCAGGGAGGCTCTTTCATAAGCTCCTCGAGCCCAAGTAACTTCTGCACACACACACACACACACACAGATACTATATATATGTACATACATACATAAATACGTAAACACATATATATATATATATATATATATATATATATACACTCATACAGACACACACGTCATGGATTTTTGCACATTTTACAGCAATAAAAAAAAGATACCAAAATCACTGCGAGATCACTGCGAGTCACCAAGTGAGAGTCTGCTGCTGTAAAGAGACCTGGCGTCCTCCAAACCAGCACCGCACATATTTTTTTTATGCATTTATGAGTCACTAAACTTATTGTATGCCATCTGTGGCTTTTGCTAATGTCCCAAAAAAATTCCCGCTTAATTTCTTCAAAACTGCGATGGGGAAGGCCACCACGTGGAACGGATGGCTGTATCCTACATATATACTGAGTTTGAAATGAACCATGGTGATCAAGTATTGATACATTACCAATCACACACAGTGAGAAAGAGTAATGGCCTAAATGTTAACGGAGTATAAGTTCTAAGAAGATCATTCATTTACTTATACAGTTCTTTTTCAATATTTTATGCTGTTTATATACTTGTTAATTTAATTTGAACTCTTTTACTGCTTTACAATTACAAAATATTAATAATGCAAAAATATAAATTACATTAAAACCACAGTTTTATTAACCCCTTAAAACGAAACATTGAATTTCTATATGTACTGTAATCATGTCCCTGAATTGAATCTGGTTCTGATATTTATGTTGTGATAATACTGACTTGCTGAGTATCTTACTGCATCCCGAGGAAAAAAATAAATGAAAAAGATTATGAAACTTTCATTTGTGGGTAACCAGTTGAGTATCTAAGTTTCTAAATAAACCAGAGGAAATCTCACGGCCTGTGATCCCCTGGGTTCTTAACCTGATAAAAATCCCACTACCCTATTCCCATAACAAACCAGAAGCCTGAAAACCTCACAGCAAACGTTAAGAAAGTAGGTGTTGGTACTGTGGGCAACAATTTACTTTTTATGGGAAAAATGATGGACTAGTAGCTTATTCAACACCTTCCCCACGTTGAGAGTCATTGACAGAACAGGCAATAAATGTAATACAAGGAGTTTTTCTTTCTGAAATGTGAGGTACTGGCTTTTTTTTTTTTTGGCTGAAAACATCTATCTAATCATTTATTTTCCAACTGCTTATCCTGGTCAAGGTCATGGGAAGGGGTGG
>JAAGVU020000032.1:8035286-8064578 GCA_011763525.2 Mormyrus iriodes
CAGAAGCAAAGTTTTTGTGGAACAATAGCTATTTTCTGTTTGTTTTAGGCATAACGGGTTAGGAAAACACACTTTGTGCCCAGGAACAAAATAAAAATAAAAATTTGTTACATAGTGTAATTATTAAATGGATGTAGGACACATGTGTGCTGAACAGCCGATTTCTCAGTAAACTGGTTCCTGGCCCAGTATATCAACATTGAAAAAAACGTCACAAAACTGTTCACAAATGAAATTCACCAAGACACACTAGCTCAGGCAGGCAGGGCACTATATACCCACAATGCACCTCTAGAATTCAAGACAGGCTTCTAGGATGTGAGCCAGATGAAGCAATCACCATTATAGCAATTTGTAATCTTTATAGGTAATGAGGGACAGGTGAACTAATCAGCAACACAAACCAATGACACCTGAGGCTCCCTCCTGAGGTGGACGTAAGCCATGCATAGAAATTATCCTAAACAACAATTATCCCACGTCTGCCTGTACCAAATGCTATATAGGCTCTAAGGCTTCTAATCAAAACACAAGATGCACAAAGAAAATGAATGCAGAAAGAATAATGTGACTTTAAGACCCTACTGTGATTACAAAAGATAAAAGTAAATTAAAAGCTGTCTGTTCATTACCAATATGCTTAATTTTCAAATGATAAAATACTACCTAGCATTTTATTGGGAAACTTAAAAGGACAGTTAAATATCAGAAAACAAAAAAAAATTAAAATTAAGGCTATTAAACTTCTTTAAAAAAAAAAAAAAACTTTGCCCATGATTCTCTTCGCATAAATTCATGAAAATATACGCAATGGTGCAGATTGAGTCCCAACCCACAGAGCTGCCCCCACACTGCCCCCACAACAACTAATTATTTATTTATTTTTTGTTTAATACATTTTTTGGTCAGCGCATGATTTCATATATGTTATTTAATACGGTTATACTTGATACAGGCACAAATGATACAGCATTACGTTATTACTTATAAATTAATTAACCACAAAGTCTTAGTTACATATGATCTCATGTTAATTCATCATTAATGAATGACGCATGTTTTCTCTCAAACAGGTACTATTTTTGTTATTAACTCTGTAAACCTTTGTGAACTACTGAAGCAACTACTGAAGGAACAAGTCATGAATAACACACATTAAATACTGATCTAACATTTGTTCGTCATTAATGAAATGTGATGCAACTTCTCAAGCAGTTACTATATTCGTTACCATATCTGTTAATCCTGTAAACCTTTAGGAACTACTGAAGGAACTACTAATTAACTACTGAAGGAACAAGTACAGTAAGTTAAGTACTGATCCCATGTTTGTTCATCATTAATGAATCATGGCACATCTTTTATTAAGTAGCGACTATATTTGTTCATGATTTGTTCATGATTTATACCTCAGTAGTAGCTGAGCTATTATTAAGTATCTCTGCCCCATAAAGTGGTGTTACCTTTTATAATTTCGATGTCTTTATAATTATTCTAAAATGTAGAGAATAGTACAAATAAACATTACTATGGAAAAGTGTATCCAAAATTTTGACTGCTACTGTGTACAGTTCTGTGATTCTTCTAAATAAATGCAGTGCAGTCTATGATGATCTATTCATTAATAATGAAAACAGTATCTACTGTTGAGGTCGATAATAAGGAATACCATATCATGACAGAACAATAAAAGAATCATAATCTAAAAGGCAAAATCAGGGAACTGGGTACAAAATAGATATTTTCAGCAGAAGAAATTTCAGTGGAAATGCTCAGTGTGGAGAATACCTCACAATGGACTAAGAAATATAAGGAGTATTTGGACGATTGTGCTGGGAATGAATTACAGATGTATTCAATAAACTGGGGAAGGATAACTGGTTGTATAGAAGATGTATGCAGGCTTCCTGATCCTGGGGTCAGACACATGATAGTCTCCACCAATGCCATAACCCTCCCAGTCCACCAAGTATTATCACTCCCCATGGAGGTGTCTGAGATCCAAAACAGCATGGAAGGAATAAGCAACTTTGCTGCCAATGTCTAGTGGAGAAGGGGATTCGGTAGACTTCATCGAGTGTAGCAGACTGTAGTGGAGAGACTTGAGGAAGGAGTTGTGGAAGATAGGTGATATCCTGCATCTAGGGGATAGCTGAAGACAGTAAGTTACAGGGTTTATATGAAAGAGGATCTTGAAAGGACCAATGTACAGGGAGATAGAGCGTGATGTCCCTGAAAAAGAACTACACACACTGACCTGGATGGAAAAGGGGAGTGCCACTGTGGTGGTGGTCAGAAAGCTGCTTCTTTGTCCTTACTGCTTGTTGAAGTTGAAAGTGGGAGGGCATTCAGACCTGACCGCTCCACTGGAACTACTTGTCTAGTGCGTGGACATCAGTGGGATCAGTCCCCCATGGGTAGGGCAGAGGCTAGTAACCTAGGACTCATGGTTAAGGGGTTAAACATAGGGAGATATTCTGCCTAAGTGAGATACTACTGTAGCTCCACTCAGACTGGTGCACACTTCCCAGAAGCAGAGTTGCTAACAACGTTGCAACTGAATGGTTCCAACTATGTAAGTTGCTAACAGGGGCTTTTGGGAAGCATACCCCTGGTTAATTGCACAGTACTCTCAGAGATAGCAGCAAATCTCCCGGTAGAGCTGCTCCGTGTGTCCTTTGGACTCAAGACGCTATGCCAACATCAGGTTCATATTCACCCCCAGGTGTGTGTAAAATGGTTTCCATAGTTGAGCAGCGAATTGTGAATCCTGGTCCAACACTATATGATTAAGAATACCAGAGAAAAGGAAAAGTTAGTTAATGACACATTCTGCCAGCTGGATAGGTGAGGGGAGACCTAGGAGTGGGATGAGGCAGCTTTTAGAAAAGTGGTCAAATATAATGAAAATGACCATGCGTCCCTGTGAGGTAGACAGATCAAAAATAAAGTCCATCGCTATATGGAATCAGTGGGGGAGGAGTAGAGGTTCCCCAGATGCCTTGGAGTTTGCTTGGGTACGACAGTAATCGCAGACATAGTTTGTGATCGATGACGGAAAGATAAGGGTCCTGGTAACTCCCGGTTGACCTGAGCTGAGGGAAGCATGAACCTACTGAAACAAGTAACAGCAAATCAGGGCTATTTATTAAGAGGTGTATCTGGAGGAATTGATTCTGCCCAGAGAACATCCTGTATTTCCTTCATAATTTCCCATAGTATATGCAGCATTTTACAGGTCAGGGAAATAATGGCATCTGGACGATGTCCATCAGATAGTTCTAATAAGGTTTCAGCTTTGATATTCTTCAATCCAGCTTTACAGGACAGTAGGTAACCATAAAAAGGAATGGGGTAAAGAGAGCCCATTTGCTCTCCCTAGCATTCAGCCATTTTGCTTCCTTTATACATACGTGCAGTTTTTGTGGTCAGAAAGTACTACAAAGGAGTGAGCAGCTCCCTTTACCCAGTGCTTCCAGTGGCACCAGGATGAAGCTTAGCAGGATGCCCCTGATGGTGAGACAGAGCTGCCCCAACACCTGCCTCTGCTGTAAAAGGCAGATCTGGGTCAGGTTGCCACGGGACAGGTAAATAATAATAATAAACAGTAAATAATTTGTTATTAATGGAGAATGCAGTACATGCCGGCCTAGACTATGACATAGTGCTGCCTAACTACTGCTGTGAGTGGGACAGCTATGGAGCTTAAGTTACGCAATAATCAGAGATTTGTGAGATCCAAAAATGGTGCATATCTTTACCATCTAGGGCTCTGGCCACTCGGAAACTTCTCAAACCTTGCCTGCATCCGTGTTTACTCATTGTGGACTTAGTACATTACCTAGGAATGAAATGGTGAATATGCAACTGACGCTTATTGGCTTTAGCGTATAATTCATGTTCCATTGCAGAGCTGCTTTGATGAGTTTACGGTGTTCGGCTAGGTTTTGGGAATAAATCAATGTATTGTCTCTATAGACTAGGAGTATTCAACTCTGGACCTCGATTCCAAATCCAGGCCATGTTTTCAGTTCTCCCAGGGAGTTAATCTAATAATTAATGATTCTGATCGGCCAGAGGCTTCACACCTGGCTCACAGGTGAAGGAAGGCTGGAAAATCAGCAGAACTCAGACCTCGAGGACTGTGAGTTGCATAGCCCTGATATAGACTATTACAAACTTCATTCATATCTCTAAATACCTCATTCATAAATGGACTGGAATATAGAAGAAATGTTAGCTAAACTGTAAGGCATAAACCAGGTACTCATACTTTCTCTTAGTGGTTAGAAATGCATCACATAGGCTGAATCTAGTGAAAACCTGAGCCTTCCGTACATGCTCCAATGCCACAGGGATTAAAGGTAGGGGATACCGGAACTTGACAGGGGCATCATTTAAAGCTCAAGAATCAATACAAGGATGGAGTACCCCATCCTACTTTTCTACAATAAAAAACAAGAGACTGTTGGCAAGGTGGATGCTCTAATACACCCTTTGGCATGAGCTCTGTTGATATAGTTTTCTAATGCTTCATGCTCAATACTGGGGGAGCACTTTACAATGTGGATGGGGTGCACTTGAGCATAGATCTATGGCGCAGTACCATGGATGATAGGGAACAAGGATGGCTGCCCTCTACTTACTGAACACGTCCAGAAAAGACTGATATTTAGGGGGTATCAGTTTACTAGGGATCGTTTCTGGACTCTCGACTGACATTCAGTAACAGGGTACAATGGTACAGGCAGTAGGCACTCCAGGAGACTAATACTCCCTAAGCCCACAAAAAACTGGGTTATGGAAACAAAGCCAGGGATATCCCAACATGACCAAGTCTTGAGAGAAACTAATCACTAAAAACTGTACAGTTTCTCTATGCAAGCAGCCTACTTGGAGGGTTACCCCTTGCAATCTGTTGGGCAACGAGTCCTGACTTCATGGACTGAACATCAGTTGCTGGGAGAGGAAGGGGAGTTTCTGCCCGGGCGAAGCGGAATCTTTGTTTCTTAACAGCTGCATGCAATTGAAATTTCCTGTGGCACAAAGAGTTCAAGCACAAAAAGGGAGATTGATGCACTGTTAAAAGTAATTAGAGGAGGTAAACATAACTGGTTTAATAGGGCAGATGCTCTGACTTGAGTGGCTGATAAACATACATCACTTACCTGGTGAATCGGGCAAGATATCCATTGGTGTCCAGATACCCAAAGTACAGGCCCAAGGTATTCAGGAAACATGTCTGATGCTCCACTCCGTTCGGAGGTGCTCCGCCTATTTATTTTGGATCAGGGTCAGCTGAGGTCTTCGGAAGTGGATTCTGCACATGAGGACTGGATTGTCAACTCCTCAGTTGCTCATGTAGTAATTTGTCTACGTGATGGATATCTGAACATACTGTTCGAAGTCCATGTCTCCACAGTAGGCTTGTTCAAACTCCTGTACTTGGTCAAAAGTGCAGACTTGTTCCAACCTGTCCCAGTGGCTAAGGTTCAGAGTTCTAGGGCATGATCGCTGGTGGAGCATCCTGGTCCCACGTAGTTGTTTCTGGGTGGTCAAACTTGCTCTGGAAATAGGCATAGAACTGGGACTCTACATACATAACTGGATTTATTTGATGGCAATTAGCAGTGACCCAGTCCAGAGCCCTTCCTGTCGTCATTGAAATGACAAAGCAGAATGGGGTGGTTCTCAGAAACAAATGAAAAAAGCCAGAACGTAACACTTTGACTGGCTTCCCTTGCTCACTCTCTCAGGCACTGGTCTGGCGTACCACAAAAACAACAACAGACTCATGTCCATAATGCCAAAACAGGATACAAGTGATAGGAATGTAACTTGCTTCATCCTGCCATGATGGATATCAGCTCACGAACAGCCAACAAAACAAGATAAGATTAGTCACTGAGATGGCTGAGAAGTTTCGATTTGAGGGGCTGTCTAAGGGTCATTAGTTTTTATAAAAGTTCAATATATTTCCCCAATGAAATCGTAACACACAAGTGGTTAAAGGAATTATACAATTAGCCATTTCCTTATCATTCAAATAGCCATCTGTCTTCCGGGCATTATCCAGTACAAGGTCACAGTGATCCTGGAGCGTATCCTACGGAGCACTGGGCAAATTGCCAGGAAATACCCTAACCAGTCCCCACATGGACTTTGCACATGTTACAGGAACCTTGGAGATGCTAAATCTACTTAACTATATATCTTTTGACTCTAGGAGAAAACTTCCACAACACAGGGAGAACATGCAGACTCCACATATGTACAGTAGGGGGCAGGATTTGAAGTCCTTGGCCCTGAGGTATGAGGTAACAGTGCTGGCCAGTGCGCACCTCCCATCATCCAAGCATGTTTTATTACATTACTTATATATAATATATTACTTATTCGTAAAAAAATTCCTTAGTAAGAGGAATCTTATGTATTTTATTGTAGAAGACAGCCAAAGAACTGCTGACACAATAAATATTTCCAGCTGTTAACAGCTGAAGGCTTATAGTTAAGATCTAAATCAAAAAGACAGGGTGGCTTTCTGAAAGGCGTTATCTGTGAGCCTGTCAGTGCATAACTTACTGAACACTATGGCTACTAAGGAATGACTGCATTCATTTTGATTTTCTGAAAAGCTTTATCAGAAGGTTTCCACCATATGCCTGACATACATATATGTAGCATGGTTACAAGAAACTATAATGGAAGATAACAGGAAATATTACTTTAGCATTTCTAAGAACCATGTAGTTATTAAATTGGTATTTTTTTCTTCCCATGCACATCTGCTTAAGTATTCAAGAGTAAAGTAACAGTGGCTAAATTTGTTATATGATTCGGAAGGTCTCCAGTAGGAAGCACAGTACTCAGATATGGAACGTTCTATTTAAGTACTTCCTATTCTGAAGAACCGTAGTGATCCCATATGCTCGAATGGTAAATGGAACAATTTGCATCGTTGATGAAAATAAGCATGCAAAACCCCATCTTTCTACTAAGTCTTTCCCTTTTCCCATAGTAAAAAAAGTCCCCATACATTCTCACAAATCTTGTCTAAACCACTAAGAGTGGAATAATTATATATCCTGTTTGAAAATATCCAATCCATCTTTTAAAGCAGGCTTTACTGGATATCAGATATTATTTTTCCCGAGATTACTCTGTTAGTACAGAGTTTATTTATGTTCCTATCTACTCTTAACTGATTACATAATATAAAATTCCCAGTGTCTCTCCTTCACTTTCTCTATAGACATACTAAACCTATTTTCACAGACAAAATACCAAAACAGTCTAATTCTCCTTTACTTAAGGTGCTCCTTTCCCATACCAGCATGGACAGATAATAAATACAGCAGTGAATCTTATGAACGAAGGCGACATTGCATCTTCTAGTTCAAGGCAGTATTCTTAGAAGGCAATGGAGTTCTCTCACATGTATTGTGGTTAAGACAAATGTATCCCACATGGTCCTCAAGCGGAGTAAGCTCATTTTTCATCCACTTTGGTAAGAAATAAAGAACATATGCTAGCAGGTTTTTTTTTAATTATTATTTTTAACTTGAATTCATACGTCCATAAATCAGATCAATCCACAACCGCTAACTCTTTAGCAGCACTCATATGTTGAATGTGTCATTTCAAAGCAAGTGAACTCATGTTTTCTTGATTGATGTGAAATACAGCTAGTCACATACCCCTAAGCACTCTCCCCATTTTTTCTGCACCTACTGTATCATCTCCCTGGTAAGAATAATGGTGCGGAGATGTGATCTGCGTTGTGAATCTGAGACAAACAACAGCCCTGTGAAATCCACCAGCACTAATGTGTTTAGAGCAACAAAAAAAGCCAAGGTAGCATATATACCCAGCCAAATATCTGCCGCAGTGCTAAGATCATAAATGTTCCCAAGGAACCTGCTGCGAATTTCTCTTTCACGACCCCCCGCCCCCCCGCCCCGTCATGCATCCTAAGGCTCCCGTGAGTAGCTTGTGCAAAAGATAATGCATGACTGATTGCTGAAGGCACCTATGGAAAATCCTAGCTTGGCAGGTGATATTAAGCCCAACCAAAGATATATTTGCCTGTTCTCTTGTGTCAGAGAAACGTGTACGAGTGACGCAAAGCACTTTTGACCCTGTGTACTAACTCTGATTGCATTTTTATCAGGGAGTGTGCCATCATGTAAATACTTGTTAGAAGACAGGGTGAAAAAATAGAAGATATGGGGAAATTTTGAAACAAATTCCAAGAGCAGGACAAGTCTTAAGTAAATATTATGACTAGCAGTTTTCCGGGCTGTATTGAGAAGAGCCCTTGAATAACATAAGGTTAAGTACATTTTAGCCTACCACAGATTAGTGCTCCTTCATCCTCTGTGCTGACAGTCACACATGAGTAGCGGCTTGTTTCTTCCTCTTGAGATTCATGCAGGCAGCCTCCCTGTACCTTTGCAGAAACAAAGGACTCCCACTAGATGTTTATCATTTTTCTGCCAAAAAGCGGAAGAAAGTCTGCCATACACCACATCACGAGTCCTCACATGTTGTACGGTGGAAGCAATCCTTTACAGTGCAAAGAGAGAAATACATTTTCCAACGAGGAAAACAGAGAAACTGGAAGCTTTGAAAAAAAACAAATAAGCAAATAAAACAGAAGCTTTTAAACACATAAACATGGAGCTGTGTGGCTATAAATTATTCGTGAATGTGACTGTTCATCATTTTGCTACACTTCAAAGCACTCCAAAGGTGTGCTGATGTCGAGTTAAAAATTGGGCACCATCCTCAAGTCACTCTAATTCTGTATATTGTAACATGTCATCTTACCTGTAGATATTTTTGTTGCAATTTCTTATGTTGATCAGTGCAGCAGATTATTCAATCAACATCTTACAATGTTATTTCTGGCCTATTAGAATATAACAGAGGGTAAGGATCTTTCTTTTCAATGTACAACACAGGCTACAACTTGCCCAAGCTTAACTGCAGTCTTTCAAGCGTGCTGCTAATTCATCTGTGTAGGTGTGAAATATGTCAGTGACAGACATTTTCTCATCTGGATCATTCCAAGCCAGACTGTAAAGTTGCTTTCACACCAAAACTCTGGAACATAGCTCCTGGGCTGTGTCCACCGGGGACTTTTGTAGCTCTTGGCCGCTTTCGTGTGTCGCTTTCACACTGCACAACAGGAACTTGGACCTTAATGCTAAATAAGCATAGGAGAAGCAAAATGCTCATAGGTTAAACTTCACATGTAATTTCCGTATGTTAAGCTACCAGGCTGCTTATAATTTTTTTTTTTTTTTTACTTCTTTCTAGAATTTAAAGAAAAGTCAACTGACATGAACTACAAGTACTATTTTATTCTTATTTCTATAGAAAAATTGGGGGGGGGGTGTAATTTTATAGTGTACAATAAACTGAAACCTCTTTGTCTTGCACTTGCTTTACATAGACACTACATTACAAATACATCCACAAATGATATTGCTAAGTGGGGTTTGCATAATATTTCAGGACATTATCATGGATGAAAAAAAGAAAGATAAACACCAGTAAAAGTTTCCCATCCCAGTCTTACACATTATTTTTTTCAACCAAAAATATACTAGCAGATCTCCTTGATGCAAATGTACATGAATGGATGGATTAGGTTAACGAGCATAAGCTGAAATATGATTCTCAAAGCAGATATCTGTCACAGCTTTGAGTCATTTGACAATGATGGCATACAGATGTAGCCAATCTGGACCCAAAGGGTGAAATGCCCCATTTTAACTGCTGTCCAGTTCTTTTTTAAGGAACCAGAATTATTGAGAGTGAGAGCTATAAGAGATTTTTTTCTGCAGTGGAAAAGCCAAAAATATGCAGCAAAACAACCATTTTAAATGGCTAAACATTAAATGATGAACTATATGAGATCTCACTACTTTTCTCAGTTTTGATATATCAGGCCATGAGATAAGTCAATGTTCTTTCCACTTAGTAAAGGTGGCAGGGACCTTTCTGCAAATATAAAGAAATATTCACAAGAACATATAAAAATATTCACTAGATTATGCTTTCAATATTATTTTAAAAATATTACAATGAAGCCAGCATGTTATCTTAAAAGCCGTAAAAATTAATTCTATAATCAATATAATCACAGTGCTCATTGCATTGCAAGGCAGAAAAAAATCTTAACATGTCTTAAGACCCATATCTTCAGGGAACGCATCAACTAACCTCATTCTGCTACTGACCCTCACTTTCTTCACTGACTGTTCCATTGAACTGATTTCACTTGGCACTGCAAGATTTTCTCTTTTTGAATTTTGCACTCAGTTCCTGCTCTGTTCTCTTGGGTATCATCTTTTTGAATAGCTTTTTCCACTGTTAGGCTCTAACAGTGTTTTGTATGGCTCTTGTTGCAATAATATTTTGCGCTTGTTACTGGTCAAACACTGAACGCTTAACCCAACAGCAGTTGTATCTAAGTTAGCTCCTTGACAGCTCTGTGCTTGTGATTTATTATTAGTCTTACTTCCGCATTGCTTTAGACAAAAGCATCTGTGAAATAAATACAAAAGTAAATGTAATTTGAAAGTGGCTTTATGGAGTAATAACTACTTTATAAATCTTTATATCATCTTGACAGGTTTTAGCACGTTGCTTCTTGTTTCAGAAATGAGTCAGGATCTCATTAGCAGATATTTCTTTTGTTGCTTTGATGTTCCTTGCTCTTGCTTTGCTGCAATACTTGCTGCGCTGAACAGTACTGTGCTTACATTTCTGGCTAGGTTGTTCATTCCATGTGACCATGACCTCAAGTTTGCATGGGTTTCTTGTACAATTATATGTAGATAAAGCAAAGGGGTGGCAATTATAAGTATCCTTATTTTATTTAGGTTTAATTCATTGAATATACATATAGGCTGTTGTCTGACAGATGCATTCAACAGTCTAATGTACATACAGAATCGAAGGCATTGATGCCTACAGAGCAATATGCTAACGATCAGGCTATTCTGCTGTTTTTATTTTCTTTGTTTAAGGGTCTTTATAACCAAGGTGGAATAGTTGTATCCTGTACTTGTAAAAAACAGCCATTTCAACTAGTGATTATTTAGTTATGCTGCTGCTAAGAACCCATTAGCTACACCACACACTTTTTAATGTATTTTCTGTAAGCATCAGCCTCATGACACATAGGTTTCAAAAAGATTCTACCTGGGGGGCCACCAAAAGAGTCCAGCTGGCAGCACAGATTGGTGCTAATCAGCAGCCCTCCCTCACTCACTACTAATATTCGACTGTGTCTGATTCTGGTCCAAACCGTCAAACGCTCCAAGATACACATCCATCACCACCAGCAGACATGTCAATGCTGTCTTGGCAACATCGTCTATCCTTAGTGCATTCAACCCCCCAAGTCTCACCTGCTCAGTAACTATTACTGTAACCAGCAATCTTTCAGTTGTTGTTCTTTACCTCCCACTGGGTAGCTCTGGCTGTTTTAGGTTAGATAAGTTTTACATTCTTCTAAGCAGAATACCTGATTCTCTAAAGGGGCCTTTAACAATCACCTTGACTATATATTAGCTTCCTCTGTTGGTCAGCGTTCAGACTAAGGTCCCAGTTTCTTCATACAGGATGAGCAATTTATATGAACACTTTACTTTAGGGGGCACAAGTAACTTAGTAACTCAGTTACTACTCAAGTACAAATCATATACAAATAGTAGCAGCATGAAACACATGAACTATTCCTGGATAATTAGTGCATTACCGTAAGAGTATATGAGACCAATACATTTTGTGTGCTACCTCAAGTCAAATGTTACCCAATTTACACTCCTCATCTCTCTGAGAAACTTAACTTCATTCTGCTTTTCCTTCACTTCTGCCTTGGCTTTGGTGGTCTCTTTCTTCCATGAAATACATGTCTTCTATAATCGATGCTTTTCTCTGTGATTCTATTTTGTATTCTAGCTATCAGCTATTTTTCTAGCCTATATGCTAACTCATGCACTCTCCTTATCCTTTTATCAACCTAGCCGTCTTCAGGTGATTAGGTTCAAGGCAAAGTGTACAGGACTGTTGAACACCAGGCTGAACATAAACTGAAGCTGTAAAAACAACATCCAGCTGGTTTACTATCAAAACTTATTGTTTGTGTTCCACTCTGCTACTGTGTATCATAAGGTAACTTTCTTATAAAAGAAACCACAGACTGCTCTTAATGGCTCACAGTTACTATCCTGAATTACCTTGAACTCTCTCCTTGCTCCCCTTATCTCTTATTGCAGATGACTTAGCTTGGATACACTCAGCATCCAAAATTGCCCCCAATAATTCCTGGTGGCAACCTAGTCTCCAACAGTGCTTCATTCTCAACCTTTGCATCTCTCTCCACAACTCTCCCCATCCAGATATTTGTATATGCAAAATCCCACCAGCCATCCTCTTAAACCTCACATCCCCCAAATCACCTCCATCCCTCTTTCCAATTTTGACTTCTATTCCCAAATCTTTCTGCAAATTTTGTTCACCTTTGCTGTGGACCAAAAATGTTTTAAATTACAATATGATTTAAGGTGACTATGTCTCCATTGTTTTTTTTTCTCAATGATACACTAGAACATCGATCTTCCAGTGATTTGTCTTGGATGGTTTTGCAGGAGAGCTTGAAGCCTGTCCAAGGCCACATGGGGAACAAGGTAGGGGCACACTCTGAATGGGATGCCAGCACATCACTTATGCATTATCACATCCCACGGGCAATTTACTGATGCCAATAAACCTGGCTGCAGCAGGGCACCCAGAAAAAAATTCACTACATGAGAGGCACATGCAAAATCATACACATCGAGCAGAGCTGGGATTTCATCCCCCAGACTTGGGTATGTGAGGAAGCAATGCGACCCACTGAGCCACTATGACACCTAATACTCGAATATGATTTCGTTAATAAACTCCATCCCTCAGAATAAATTCCTGAAGCAATATTAAACTAATTTCAAAGCTGGATGCTGTACAAAAACAGCCTTTCCGTCTCTGAGCTGTTGATTTTCTGGAGCAACATTTCTCTCCTTTGTGCTCATCGGATTAGACCTTATACAAACAATACAGTTTTTATACAATTTACAGACAATACAGCGCCCATCATTCCACAGTAAAAATGAATTCAAGACTGCTGACAGTCCGCCGGGGAATGGTCAACCTGATAGTTCTATAACTTTACCCAGACTGATATGCTTCATCAATTATTTTTAAAGGCTAGCATTTAGTTCTTTTGATATAAGTATGGTATGCTTCAACAATTTCTAGAGCTTATGCTGAGGAAATTTTTTGATAATATAGAGAGATGTATTGGTTCCCGATAATCATTCACACATGTTTTAGTGCACCTGAATCTTATTACCCTCTTAACCGAGATGACCGAAATCTCTTCATGATCTGACCATATGATAGATCTAGAAGTCACTTTCACTTTAATAAATGTCACAGTTTATGAGTCGACCATCAGGAAAAGATTGAATAAGAATGCCTTTCCTAGATGTTTAGTCAGGAAGAAGCCCATGCATTCCGTGAAGAACATTGCAGTATGCAGTAAGTCTGTAAAATACAATTTTAATAACCAAAAAAGTCTGAGAAATATAATGAATTAGAAATTTTAGAATATTCTGATTTGTGAACTGGTCAAACACTGGACATTCATTGTATTAGCACATGTATAAAAAACTATTTCATTATAAATTTGGTACCACATTTTCAAGAATCATAGTGATTGGAAGTGAATTAAGTAGTGCAACACACAAAATTGATGTCTCCCTTATTAATTTCGATTAAAAAAGCAGCATTAACTGTGGGTTGTTAGGTGCCCACGGGTGCCGAAAAGGGGGGCTAAAGAATTTGGAACATAATTGGATTGGTCTGGGCTGGGGGCCCAATATGATATACTTTCATGGGGCCCAAAATCTCTAGCGGCGCCCATGTAGGTGACATATGACATATTCATTCTCCTGGTTTTAGTTCATAAATCATTTATGAGATTTATGTTTTTAGAAAACATTACAAAAACAAAAAAAAAAAAAAGGATTTGATACAATGTAATCTTCTTTAACGTATTATTATTATTCAATATTCAAATAATAAAACTAAATGATTACAGTCCCATGGCAAGCAAGCAAGTACATTTTATTTAAATGAATAGTGAAGTATAATCTTCAAAGAAAGAGATACTCATTTTATTGCAGTGGTCAGAATCCCTAAAAATGTAAAAGGCACTGAGTCAGCTGAGCAGTTAAAAAGTCACAGTTAGGTGAGTCGTCCTCGACCAATCGGTGTGATATTGGAGAGTGTAAATGCAAGCTTTCAGGTGTTGTTAGTTTTATGCTGGATGGAAGAAAGTCCTCAAGTCTGAATGACACTGAATCTGTAACACAGTGTTGACCGAGAGGATCATACATATATTCAAAGTCTTGAATTTTATATATATAATATCAAAGCTTCACCTCCTTTGATCTTTGTCTGCTTTGTTCTTGAAACATAACTGAAACTCCTTTCTCCTGTTTCTACTACCCTAAATGACGGTAATTCTAAAGGATACTAAACTGATTAATGGCTTTTTAAATATCTGCACCCATAAAGCGTCATAGAGTTACACATCGTAGGCAAAGTGGATGAAACAGTTAGAGATTTTCAGTTTTTGTATGATATTTTGCAATTCTCAGTTCAAACCAATGTTAATGCACTGAGCTTTGTAATTTATATCTTTTTTAATATAAATGAAATATTAACATACCTCACAATAACAATTTTATGACTGTCTTCTTTCATTTCAGAAAGCATTTAATGTGAGAATGCAACTTGTGCATGTGGGTGTGTTTTTTTTTAGATACTTTATTGGTCCCCATGGGGAAACTGTCTACACACCTCCTGCAACTTGCTTGCTGTAGGTGAGAGCAAGCTGGCCATGAAGGGAAGCCACCCATAACAGCACCCTGGGAGCTGAGGGTTGAGGACTTCTCTCCAGGTCCTGCAGCTGTGTTGAGGCTGGGCTTGAACCAGCAACCTTCTGACTACAGGCATAGAGGCTTAGGTTACTGAGCCACATTCTACCCCCGTGCTGTTTTTGCATTAAAATCGTTAGTATGAAAAAAACACTTTGACGTGATTGCAACAAAATCATGGGAAAAAGTTGTTTAAATGTTGGTCAATGATGCTACACACACACACACACACACACACACACACATATATATATATATAAGTATCTTAAGGCTACCTACTGTACATTGCTTATAATTATATATTTGTTTACTTGTTGCAGTAGCAGAAAACAGTTTTATATTTAATTCTACTACAGCCTTTCTTTCTGTAATGGTGACTAGACCATGAATCTATGCTGTATAATCTGATGTTAAATAAATCAGCTTTCAGGAAACCTGTTAAGCAGGTTTAACGGACCTGGAAGAACTTAAAGAATATTACACTACAGATTGCATTGACAGAGGCAGTATTTCCACTTATTTCTAAAACACGCAGGAGCAATCACTATAGTAACGTGCTTCTATTTCTATGTAGTTATATAAAGTTAGCTGCTGCAGCTTTGCTTGAAATACAAATAACAACAAGTGGACCAGACAAGTACATATATGTAACCATTAAAACTAATTGGTACACAAAAATATGGCGTTCCAAGGGGAACAGACTACACTCACCTTTCAGCTGAAAGACAGACTCACTTTCTCATAAAATAATATAATATAAACACAATAAAAAACTGAGAAAAAAAGTTAAAAAACTCACCAGAGAAATGCTATGAGCACAAGTATGTAATAGCTTAAAATTGTCTGACATTAGGGGAGGTACAGTAGTGCAGTGATTAGCACTGTTGTCTCACACCTCTGGGACCAGCATACGAGTCTCCCCCATGGGTCCATGTGTGTTGGATTTTGCATGTTCTCCTCGTGTCGTTGTGTATTGCTAGAGGTACTGGATGGCTACCCCATTCAATATTTGCTTGTCTGCACAGTTTAACTGTCTCAGGTTCTCTTATTTCCTTTAATACCATAAACACCTGTCCTCATAATCCTGCCAGTGAACTTGGGAGCTGTTGCTGCATTATTTCCAGTGCTGAAGGCAGTCATATTTTTCTGATAGTTCCTACTATGAAATCCAGTAACAATAGGTTCACAGTTAAAGGGATAAGAACAACTGGAAGCAATGCATGTTTGGCAAACGTTTGTTTTATTGTCTTCTTATTTTTGATTGCAATGGTCAAAAGGATGACCCATAAGTCAAGATATAAGGCAGCAAATCTCTGTTTATTTTACTCCCAGAAGAGGTTTTTCTTAAGGTTCGTTTGACAAGGTATTGTGAATTGTTTTTAAATGACACAATAATGGTCAGTCTACTCCATAAAACATGAAGGGCCCTATTTAGCACCCGGCGCAAAGCAGCACCAGACATGACGCAAGTGTTTGTGCTAGCATGAGCCCGATGCAATTGTCATTTTCCTGTCTAGAGCCTGCACGTCGTTTAAATAGCAAATGTACTTGTGCCCATCTGAGCACCTGTGGGCATGTCAGTCTTAAAATAGCCTACGTTCAACATTCAACAGTTAAAACAGGCTATTATGTTTTTCACATAATAGTAGGCTAGTTGTACATATAGGCATCTTTCACCTGCAACAACATTTGCAATAACAGGTCGTAGATCTGTGCAAACAAAATACACACATTTGTATTTTTCTGTTGTTTCAGTTTTTAATGTTACTTTTCATTTGCTTACGCTTGCAGTGACTGTCAGTGTAGTCTGGCCCTTTGAAACTGAAAACACATAGCCCCAAAGTGCCAGTGTTGTGCCCACTGTATGATAGCACTTTGTAGCATTTCTCACAACAGACAAAAGGCAAGTGCTTCCCATTGTGACAAGGACTGCCAAATATCTGATTTCCCCTTACTTAATTTCACATTAAGTAGTTATATAGTTTGACCTTTCCATAAGCAGTCACTTGCATCCTCAGGCGTTAAAGATTTTCATGCTAACTTTGCCATCATTAGCTGGGTACTCACAGAAGTGACAAGGGACTTTCAAAATGCTAACATCCTTCTGAAAATTCCAGGATAGGCTGGCTGTGTAAAAATGAAGCATGTCACTACAGGATCTGAATCGACCGTAGATTTGAGTCGCACAGGCACTGCCGTTTTGAGTCAACCGTGTTAAAGTATTGAATTATTCAAGTAATAAAGGACCATCTGCCAAACCGGCACCCTTACCTATTATAGAAAGTTAAGGCCCATCTCATGTACTTACATGAATTTCAGAAATTGTCTGATTACCTTTAATTGCCTGTATTGCTTGCAAAGCCCCTCACGGCAACTGAACATACACATTTTTTATATTTGGCTTCCTTTTAGTAACTTTTCAGTTTTAGTTTTTTTTTTGTTAGTTTTATGTTGCTTTTGTATTTGGTTTTCCACACTTCTATCGTTGACTCAGATCCTGTAGTGAGAAGGCATTGCAGACTATTGTTTTTTATTCGGTGAAAATTCAAATGTAACTTTCTATTCACTCTCGAACAAAAATAACAGTTTGTACCTGGCTCTTAAAGGGAATGGCAGATGACACTCTGATTGGTTTATAGCATGTTATATCCCAAACACATCCAAGACTAATTATGAGACTTAGTACAGCCATTTTGGACCATGCGACTGACGCTATGAATGTTGTTCCATGAACCATGCGCTTCAGACCGTGTTCCATGCACCATGGCTTTTGAATTATTAAAATAGAGCCCAAAATGTTTTAAACTGTACTGTGTGAGAGCAACTGTTCTACTTTGTCAAGTCTTTGCATTTCATTTTTTCCTTGAATATCAGTTTATTCTGATACATCTGCTAGTCAAGGGACATAAGAAAACAGTATGAGTAGCATGTGCTAAACAGCTTTCGAAGGTTCTAGAATGCTACTGTAAAACATAAAACAAGTAATTATGGGTAACATATACAAGCAGATTACAGACCACACTAAGGCTACAGCTTTCTATGCATGATTTATATACAGTACAGCCTTTAATGAATAAAATGCTACATTAATTTGACCTTATTACTTACTGTATATTTTTAACTAAAATATATGGAGCAATTAGTAAAAAAACTGCTTTTGTTTCACTGAAATCATTTTGTGCCACATTTCTTTTTTCTGGTATTGACAGTTTTGTCAATCTTGTTATTCTTTATTCTTTGTCTTATGATCCTTTTGTATAGTGGTCTTTTATACATGTAAGCTATCAAATACCTAAATTTCTTCGGGGTTACTAAAGTATTTATCTGTCATGCCCTGCCTTTCTGCCCCCCTCATGAGCCACACCTGTTACACGTTTGTCTTACCTCTCGTTCCTGCCCTTGTTTGATTCACTCCAGCTACCTCTTGTGTGCTCCCTCATTAGTCCTTGTGTAAAAGAGCTTCTCAGTCCTTTGCTCCCAAGTCCAGTCATTAATGTTGTATCCTCTGGTTGCCTGTGCCCAATCCCCCATTTTAATCCCCCGTGATCCCCTTTATTTCCTGATTTGTGCATACAGTCCAATAAATCCCCTTTTGTTTCTCTACCTCGCCTGCTCCCTGAGCCTTTCATCCTGGCGGTTCTGCTTCAGGGCCATCTTTTTGGAAAATGATATCTTTCTGGGTGAACTAACTAACTAACTATCTATCTATCTATCTTAAAAAGAATCTAAAAAAGATCCTTGTTAAAAGAGCAAAAGTAACAACCACTTTTAAAATGTAAAGGTAGCTAATGTAATTATTAAAAGACCATTCAACTTTAAGCCATACAACTAAACGAATGTAATGGCCTCCATTTATTGTTCAACTTCTCTTATTTTTGTATCAAATTAACCTGTTTTCCTCCATGAGCTATTTTCTCTTTATTGATGCAAATAAATCCACAAATGGGCAATTAAGTAGTTTTCAATGTTGAGCAGCACTTTATAGTTAGAGTGGATTTCTAGAGCAGCACAGAGAAAGAGTGCACTTTATGTGATTGATCCATTACTAGATAGAATTATGGATGTAGATCTGGGGTGGAGGAAAATGACAAGTGGCGCTGTGTGAGGTTAAGGACAATTTCCAAATTTTGGCTCAGTAAAATTTGTTAATTAGGTATCTCTGTTTCTTATGAGTGTTTTTTAATTAGGTATGTAAAAGGTGAATAATGCCGCAATGTAAATGCTGATATTTAGCAAAACTAAGCGCAGGTGAAAAACACAAATAGTTCTTTGTACCCCATCACTATATCGAATATTTAATATAAATATTGTCCTTGTATATACTTTAATCTACTAGATGCGGTTTGTTGGAACGGAAAGATTGACTTGGAGTATTCGCACGCACAATGCATGAAAACTCTTATCTAGATAGAGGTAAGGAGGTAAGGAGCATGTGCTGATTACAGCATGTTGCCACACCCACCACATGACAAACCACCTCAGGGATGAGAACCTGAGTGCAGTCATGTATTTATCTAGATAAATACAATAAAAATAAAAACTTCGTATAACTGTCGTGTCGATGGGTCTGACAGTTAGGCATGACACAGATGGAAAGGATGCAGCCGAAGACCAGAACAGTTTAACCAGGGAAAACCCCATGTGGGGACTTTATTGTAGGAACACACAGTGCACTTAGACTAAACGACAGGTGGCCCACAAGGAAACACAGGGCACGGAAGCTCTTATACAAAGGAACACATAGGAATAAACGAGGGGCACCTGTGGCTGATTAGCAAGGGGCAAGAACACGAGGTAACAGCAACGAGCAACAGGCGTGGCTGATTAGCAGCCCCACCTGTGGGAAACACTGGGAATAGACTGGTAGGGCAGGGCTGGACATGACAATAACCTTATATTGTTACCCAGTTGTCATAATTTTTTGATAAATACATTTAGTTTAAGGCTGCAAAAATTCTAAGAACATATATCTTAGAAAATCAGCTTTTCAACGGTATGTGCTCTCTGGCAGAAGGTTTATTTGGCTTGTTTCACAGAACAGGAATGAATTCAAAGAGGAGAACGAACAATCAATGAATCAGCAGCCCTCGTCTTATCTCGTTATAAGAGGAGCAGTGCTGGACACTTCAAGCTTGATGCCTTTGCTCAAATTTAGAATGGTGGAAATGATTTTAATTTTTGACTTTATCACTTGAAGCTTCCTATTACATGCAGTTCATTATATTGGGGCACTGGGTTGTACATCGCCGTTCCCAGCTGGCAGGTTAGGCACACTTTCCATGAAGCAAGATAAACTGGAGAGGCTCTGCTAAGACGGGCCAGTCAGTCACTCAAAGAGATAAGAACAGCATAAGAAAAGACAGCATTGCACTATAGTCTGTAGACTGGCCATATATACCAAACCGTTATGTCTGTAATAAGGGTCCCTCGCTGTGTCGGTCTTCTAACAAAATTTTTTGGGTTTTTTCCATTCTTGTTTTACTTAGTCTTATATTTCATTATATGTTTGTTTTTTTGCATGAAATTCACTGCTGGATTCCTGCATGGCACAAAAAATTAGGTTTTGTTATTATTGCAAGTCTGTCTGAATCTGACATGCGTGGTTTTTCACCTGATGTCACAAAGGGGCTGGCACCATGCGGCTGCAAAAATTTCAGTCAAAAAAACAGAATCTACAGGCATTTCGCTCATATCAGTTTTCATCCCGAATAGGACTTTCATCTTTGGCTAATCTGTGCTGAATTCTGGTGGACAATTGTAGCACAAACTAAATGAAGATTACAAATGTAAAGCAGGTAGATGCTGATTTTCCCTTATAAACATAACAATTACCAAAGACATTTACATTTAGAGTAGCTTTTCATAACAGTGCCCTCACATGTTCACACGTCAAAAAAGCTTTTCCTTGAGATAATAACCACAAGCAGTGTAAAAATGAAATTGCTGGGTGAAGAAACAGTTGAAATAAGTAAAACAAATGAGAAAGGTGAGTAATTAGGTTACTATTGCAGTCTTCTATCAATTAGTCTTCTATCAATTAGTTCTGGTATTACACTTTATTGACTTCTCTTAGAATTTTCTTTTCGTTTTTTTTTTTACTTAAACACTGTCTCACGGATATGTGAAAGTATCCCAACACGTAGAGTCACATTAATTATCTTCCAAGTGTCTGCTGTCAGCCAAATGTCTGTCACATGTTCTAAATCATTTCATCCTTGATCCTAAATTGCTCCTTCCTGTCTGCATCTGAAGGGGTACATGGTATCTAGCCCCATCGGAAAATATACAGATAACAAAACTCTTTCAAATAGAAGCAGCTGGATAAGGACAACTCAGAAAGTTATGTTGATATCAGCAGAGAATTGTGTGTGTGTGTGTGTGTGTGTGTGTGTGTGGGGTGGGGGGGAGTATTGGACTTACAATCCCGTAACCATATGATGAAAACCGTGTCCAAGTCCAGTAAGACTATTACCCTGTATATGCTAATGTAGATGTACCAATAATTTTAAACAGAATTACAGCATAAAGTATACAATAATTTGGATATTGCAATAAATTGTATGTGTGTGTGTGTGTGTGTGCGTGTGTTTACACACAGACAGACAAATATCAGTAATGGTTTTCAATGAACAATACATTACTATGTTTAAGACTGAATGACTTTAATATACAGTGCAACATTTCAGGTTGTTCATCTCAAGAGAATCATTAAAGAGCTTCATGGTCACTAAAGAACGATCCTACTTCAAGATTATTACCATGGCAAGCATTGGATCAGATGATAGTTTTATTGAAAGTGTGAAAGATTTAGATATATGAAAGCAAAATCAGATAATGGTCCCCATCAGCTAATTCAGAATGTTTCTTATTATGAAGTATTATCGACAAAGCATTCTGCTTTGGCCACAATAAACTCTGCTGACATTGTTTCTTACAGTGGTTGACGGCTGGGAGGCAGGCCACACATGAGAAATACGGTGCTTGCTGGGATTAAACACTTCTTCGTATGGACTATTATTATTATTACACAGAGTCAGTGCACAGACTTAGTTATGGTCATTTTATACAAAGCCCTATTCTATTAAATAGTAGACATCAGTGTCTCTTTCTGGTAAGGGGCTATAACAGCTGTGAAGTGGTATGGATCGTTTTGGAGTGAATGATTTTGTCTACCGGTGGTGGACCACATGTGCTTTTAAAGGAGGCATAATAGTATATGGATTTTTCATTATCTTTTCCCCCCTTGGATTTTCAGTCTCCTTTTTGCTCTTTTGTTGTTTGGCACACTTTGGTTGTTGTTTATTGGATCTGTGTTTTATGCCTTATTTGCATAATAATTATCTGTTGTTTTTACACTCTCACTTTGTCCTTGATTTCTACTTCAGGACCAACTTATTGGAAAGTGATATCTTTCTGGGTGAACTCTTCTTGCCTTGAGAAAATTGTGATTGTTTTAAGTTGCGGTTGACAGGAACTACTTGCAGAGGTATCCCTTGTATTGTGTTAACATCATTCCCTGGTGCCCTTGTCATGATCAATACCACCCTGTCGTTTTCATGATTCACAAGTTAATAAACCATTCACATTAATACGGAATGTCCCAAACTTTGTTTATGATTTACATGCTATCTTCAATAAAGTCTTCAGCCTTTCAGATACTGCAGTTTTCATTTATTGTGAAGGGTCACTAGGTATTTTGCAAAATAGAGGAGATGAGAGAGAAATGAAATATACCGTAATAAATTTCAAACAAGAGAGTCAAGCATGTTCTTTAAGTTTGTGTCAGTCTGTCCAGCCTGCTCTGATAGAACAGTACAGGTGAAGACTCTACCTCGAGGGTTAAAGGTACGACGTCGGCATTCCAAACGCTTTCATCTCTTAGTGCCGTTAATTGAAGTTCCTTTAGATTCAAATCTGATTCGGCAGACAGGTTGTGCATTCCATTCTTCAAGATGGGGGCTGATGACACCATTTGATGTGTGGAAACAGCATGAAGGAAGAAAAGGAATCAGACCAAAAGCAGACAACAACCAATTAAGCACAGGAGCCACGAGCCAGCAACCGAAGGTGCATAGCACAGAGAGCTTAGTTCCTGGTGACAGAGCCAGCTGTGTGTTCTTTCTTGGTTTCTCTGCTGTGCCTTGTTATTGAAATAGCTCATCACACACTTAACTCCAAGTAGAAGAATTTAAAAAACTGACAAAAAAATATTCTAATATGTTTTGGGGACAGAACAGCCAATGCAAAGAACAATATGTGTGCCATTAATGGGAACTGACGACAAATTGAAAAGCTTCTTATAATCTGCTTATAAGTTTTGCTTTGTAAAAAATTGGACACACTCAGTAAGACTCGGGCTGTCACTTAATGTAAGCATGATATTTTTTCTAATTAAATACCTAATTCTGAAAACTGTTTTGCAGTCAATGGGCTGTTTAAAAAGCATCAGACATAAGGTTGTTTACTAACAAATATTGTATAGTGTGCATCAAGTCTAATAATCACATGGAATTTGTAGCTTTTAAGTTTCTAGCCACTCAGAGTCTCTACCAGTAACCGGCACTCATAGGTGAATCTGTTTTTGGCATTTTTTCACTTTTTATTTTGTTCTTTTTTCGATACCCCTGTTCCCCTTTGTCTACACAGCCTTCGTTATTTTAAAGAAATGTAACAATTTCTGAAAGAGACCTAGACTAAACTAAAAAATAGGCATGCTCCTCTCAGTGCCTGGCTGTATATCCCTAGTGAATTTTATGTAAAGCCATGACAGATCAGTAAAGGGCCCCTGGAAGGCAGCAGTAAATTCAAATATATTCACCGATTCTGCCATCTGCTGCAGATCTGTGGCCTCAGCTTAAGTGCTTTGCTATCTCAGAATCAAGTGTGTATCTTTAAATGAGTGATTATTCCGAGCGGCCCTGCTACGTGCCGCTGTCTTTACATTGCTAATGACACTCCTTGATCCCTGTTAATATAAATCAGAATCAACTTGAATATAAAATGGACGTTTTATGTCCCTGCCCACATCTGCTCACAAAATCCAAACTGATGCAATTTTGCCCAGAGGCTTCTATATGGCCTAATGAATTGTAATTTTAAATCTATAGTCATCTGATTCTCCACCCACTATAACAGCAAAGCTGTTAGGCAGTATCAGTTACTGTGGCACTTTATGTCATAAAACCAGATATTAGTATGACTAATATCGAAGTCTGCATTTGTTATTATTTATTACTGTTCCGCTAGGACATTTTACACAGAGTAAAAAAGGAGACAATGTAAATAGGTACATAGGGCCAATGAGATGCATTTGCAAAAGCACAATAGGAACAAGTATGACAGTGTCTTCTGTTTTAGTTACTATGGGACATGTTCCTCATATGTGCATTTGTAGGCAAGAGCACAGAAAACATATTAAGAGTCAACTGTATGCTTCGATACATTTTCAGCTATGTCGTTTGCTTAAAGGTGCCCTGAGTACACAATGAAGATGCACTGTACATATTCATAAATAGCTTTTTTTCTGACATGTACTTCATGCTATCTCTGTTTCAGCAAGCAGAGTATGACACATAAACTGTGAAAGCATTTCTGGAAGGAAGTGGGGAGGGGAAGGTTAAAATGGGGGGGGGCAAGAAGCAGGAAGTGATCTGTATTTAAAGAGCTCAGTGAAGTGGCTTCTTCGCTCATGAATATTTCGGCGCACTGTTCCATCGGGCTGTCTGGTCAAAGCCAGCAGCGGAACAGCCTCTGTATTTTAATCAGCAGCTTCATTCAGCCAGAACACTATTTAAAATACTGGAGCAATTTCAGGCTTTTTTTTTTATTTCTCCATCAAAATTTGCACCAAAGCCAGAATTAAAAACGATAATGAAACAGAAATTAAACTATACCCATGGTAAGTCTTATTCGTGAAGCATGACTTGTAACTTTTGGGGATTAAAAATATATTGTATAGTGTGTTAAGCGTGGTTTGCAGGTTCTTGGGACAGGAGGTTAATAAAAAAATAGGCTGGGTAGTTCAGAGTATTGACTTTTGGTTAGACTGTGGGAAAATTTATTTAGAAATCATGCATCGTGTGCAGCAAGTATTTGCTTTATTACTGCTGTCTATCAGAATCTCCCACTTCAAGAGAAAACAAAATTTGTTTTGGCTTCTGGCTGCATTGATAGTAATAATGATAATATTTTCTGGTTCTTTCCCACCAACCTTCAAACAGACACAGCTAAAACCTCTCATGAAAAACCTCACCTTGCACCCAATGTTGTTCAATATCATAGGGCAGACATGGCTCTTTTCCCTCTTTCCAAAACACTCGGATATGCTAAGGTCAGCTCTAAATATCTCTCGGAAAGCAGCACCAAACCACTGCCCATGATGCTGGATTCCATGGTTGGTTAAACTCTGCACCGTCATACAGTCCAGAGTCTTATAGAAGAATATTGTCTTGCAAGGCACTCTTTATAAATTTGCTTCTGTGGAACAACGGCATTACACGGTGTCTGCAGCTGATGGCAGAAGAAAGAAGAGACTGTGGAAGAACTATACATTTATATACAAGGTACAACGCATTTCTGTAGTCTAGTAAAGAACATCTATAAAGAGGACGAATCAAATAATAAAGTGACAAACCAAAATATAAAATGACTGGATCTGTCCTTGAATGGGTCTGTTCTTTTACTATAATTATTTTATTGATAGTTTTCCCTGTTTACTTTAGGACACATGGTTTATTCTTCCACATATGCACAAAGACACATTGACACACCCAAAAAAGTGCTGTCAAGTGAATGTTGATATCTGGTAACAATATAAATAGCATTTCTTCAGAATGTCCTGACATCTCTCTGGGTCTTCAGGTGTCCCTGTGGCATGTTCATTGTTATGGCGGCTGGGTCCATTCACCATGTTGCTGGTTGTTCCTTTTGTCTTTTACCTTTAACTTTTCCAAGCAATTTGGTCTTGTACTTGGTCTTCTCATAATACGCCTAAAGTTAGATCGCTTCACTTTAGTCATTTGTGCTTGAAGCTAAAGTTCAGGCTCGATTTGGACAGGAATCCACTGGTTTATTTTCTTTAAAGTTCATGATATTTTAATCTATCTTCATGGACACTAAAGTTCAAAGGAGTGAATTACTCTTCTTGTCCTGCCTTCTTCATTGTCACAGGACGTACTATACTCAATACGCACAAAGCGGCACAATATTTTTCAATAAATGTTAATATGACTGACACTGTTGCTGCATTATATGACTTATTTGTATGCTACAGGGGTGCTGCTGTTAGGTCCCACCCAGGGGTACGATCAGTAAGCATTACAAAAGAAATGAATTACATTTAGCAACGGCTGAATGTTGAGAACGCATATAATACTTTTTTTTTTTCCCCACAAACACGAATACAACAGTCTGTGAATTTTAAAATCACGGTGTTTCACTTAACAGTCTTGTCAGAACCTTTGCTGCACACTGGTGGACTTAGGCATGGGTGACATGGGCAGCTACTAAGGGGCAGCATCTTGCTGAGGGCGGCACGGGGCGCCCACACATAAAAATTCAGAATGGTAACATTTGCCTGTCACATCAATGATATCATGTCACTGTGTGGATTAATTCACCTTGTCGGAGTGATTGCTCTGATTCTAGCCAGGGAGCTGGGTAGACTACAACTCAGAAGTATGAGATGGGGAGGAGGGTGGGGCTGGGTTGCCCTCAGGTGTTACGTGGGGGAATCTATCAAATAGCACACCTCTGACTTTGTACAGTACTAATGCAATCTTGAAAATCAGTTATATATTTTATCATTATTAACTGATTCACTCCAAATGCTTTAATAAAAATGACAGTTAGTGCCAAATGGTGTATTTTTTTTTGTGTCGGGGGGGGTTTGCCCAGGGCGCCATACAAGCTAGAACTGCCACTGTTGCTGCATGACGTATAAGCAAAATAATACTACATTTATAAACCATGAGTAGTTATAAGACATTTATAAATGAAAAAATTATAAAAAATCAATGCGGAGGTTGGCTGAGGTACCCTGTTTTAGGCTATTTCTGGATTAGGTAATATTGCATCTCGATGACACTTGTGATTTTTCTAATATTTTTGCTGTTTATTGCCATTTTACTTGACAAATTTGAAATACTATGCATTGAAAATTGTTAGCATGATATTGCTGTTATTGCCTGTTTCAATGACGCTAACCTTGTGACAATTACTTTTTTATTACATTACTACCTTAAAACCAGTGCCCAAGTCCCATTTCTTTATTAAAATAGGAAAGACATCACACACACTGCTTTCCTTGTTCACGGTTCTAATGCTTCTGGTGGAGAAACATCGGTACTGGGATCGGTGCTGGTACCGGCCTAGTTTCTCAATATACCATTGTCCTTGCCTTTATCTCCTCCTGTGGTTTCTCATATTGCTGTTATACAGCACGATCAGTCCTCGCTTCTTCCCCTTAGACTTACAGGTAGCCTGTCACATCGCTTCTTGTTTCAAAGTCAATGACTCAATCCAGTCGAACACTTTCATATAAAATCCCAAGGATATATTTCTGGGATACTGCTAACAAAAATAGTGGAATAGACTGGCAGCCAAAGCATGTGCATCATTTTCTGTCCAGAATTTCATAAAACCATCTGCTTCCTCAAGGTCATTACATTTCACTTGGACCTGACATCAAATATGGCATCAGCCACAACAGTCACTTACTGACATATCGCAATTTAGGGTAACAGCTGAGTAAATGATTAGTGAATAACAGCCAAAGTTGCATACTTACAGATTGAAAATTCAACCTGTTTAGCCAAATGACAGCAGTGTATCAATCTATCAATCAACAGGAATTTTAAATCAAGTGATTCAGGTTAAGAAACTATTTTTAAGGTACAAACTTGAATGTTATAATGAACCCATGTTGTTTACAGTCATAATACTTGTTCCTTGTCTTTTTTTATGGGCCACTTGATTGGCAAGGTTGCCTCAAACGTCCAGGTCTGGGACTTTGTATGTCCTCCCCATGGTACACGGGTGTCTTCTCACAGTCCAAAGACACGCCCCTCCAGGCCTCTGCTGTAACCCTGACCAGGAAAAGCAGATAGTAGATGAATACAGGCAACTTTACTATATGGATGTTATATACATTTATACAATGTACACAGATGGTACAAATATCTTTTATTTTTTTCTCTACGCAAATTTTTTTGCTGCAAAAACATCAGTCAGGAAAAAATCTTCAATAATACAAAACAATGCAGGAATCATCTGGAATTGCTCGTTAATACCCTAGAAAATTGACAGGGAGGAAAAAAAAACTTTTATAATATACATTTTATAAACTTTTGTGTTTTAAAAGATTTCTGACCAGAATAAAATTGGAATGATAAATACAAAGGCATTCTGATTCAATTAATTTTGCTTTTTAGTTGAATTCCACCTCCTGTCCCAGGCCCTGGCTTTAATACACATTATCTGATTTTAGACACACTTCACTCAGAATTTCTGAGAGACACAATTAAGACAGATCAGTGTTAAGGTCAGTCTAAATACAATTAATTGCTTCCATGTGAAAAAAAAAAGAATTATATTTGTATTAAATTTTATAACCCCAACTAAAATGGCTTTTATTTAAATTTGAAGGATAAACATAAAAATGTGTTATCCATCCATCTTCACCACCTATTTTGTTGAGGGTCACCTACCTATCCAAGGCAGTATAGGGCACGAGGTTGAGGTACAACTTGGGAAGGATGTCATTCCATCATAGGGCACACACACACGACCATACACACACAGAATTACAATACGAATACGGCCAGGGTATAGATACCACTTATACAAGTGAATGTGTCTCGACTGTGGGAGGAAACCCCCTCTACAAGAGGAGAACATGCAAGCTGCAGACACAGAGCTGAGACTGAACTCAAACCCCCAGGCCTGGAGGAATGGGGCTGCCAGCTGAGCCAATGTGCAATTCATATTTCCTTTAGTAATGGGCAAAGCTTAAATTTGAATCTGAATATTTATGTGTATCATTGCTATAATGCTTAAAAAGAGAACAGTGGGAAAGAATCAGTCATTCGAAATATGTAGCAGTACTCTCTCAGTGCATTCATGTTTATCTGCCATGCAATATACATTTACACACACACACACACACACATATATATATATATATATGTGTGTGTGTGTGTGTGTGTGTGTGTGTGTCTCTCTCTCTCTCTCTCACTATATATATATATATATATATATATATACACTCACCTAAAGGATTATTAGGAACACCTGT
>JAAGVU020000032.1:8064678-8081508 GCA_011763525.2 Mormyrus iriodes
AAGGGGGTCAAACACCGTATTAGTATGGTGTTCCTAATAATCCTTTAGGTGAGTGTATATATATATATATATATATTACAAAAAGCTGTTTGCAATTATACCTTAGCGGAATGAGAAGTCTGGGAGTGTTTTTGTTTTGTCAGCTAAGTACACTTTACCTAGTCTTACTATCCTTCCATGAAACCCAGTAAAAAGCCCCTCAAAGATTAAACTAATTGTGCACAAACGAAGAAAAAAAATGATCCTGAGCCTAAATTAAATTCTGTCCTTAGGGATCTGCTTCTATTAATGAACTATAAAGTGAAATGAATCCTAAAGATCATACAGATCTTTCATTTTTGAAGATATTTTTTAGTTCAGTGTCATATTTTGAATGTAATATGTGACAGATATGATCAGACAATGCCACTGGCTACACTAAACCTGACTTTGACTGAGAGGGATTCCTGCTGAACAGGGCAAAGAGGAGGGAATATTAATTAGCCATTATCGAATGGGTGGTTAATACACAAGGCCACAACCAATAAAACAGGCAGCAGAAGTTAGATTTACCCAGCAAAAGACAAATGACTCCTGAAGAGCTATAAATCAATATGTGATTTATACTGTGATTAGACAACAAATGAATTGTGCTGTCAGACCACAGTCATAGAAATGTCACCTATTAAATGACACTGACAGCTGCCTGTCCCATTGGCTGCAGATTTAGGCTATAGTTAGTCCAATTAAATGATTCAGTTGCAAAGTGTATTGGTAAACGTGAAAAAGGATATCGATTTCAGAGACATTTACCTATAAGAATTAGGCTGTCTTTGCAAAGCTTGATGATGCATGTATAACGCAGCTAATGGTATCTGGAATCCAGTAATTCCCCAACTATTTCCCTCTTTGTAACATCCAGACAACAATATGTTCCAGAGGATATGTGCACGACCAACAAAGCACGCACTGAGCTCCGACATTTACATTTAATGTATCCTTATACTTTTTCCTACGATTCTATGCATTGATCAGAGAAAAAATCCTGAACAAACATGGTGTTAAATTACTAAATAAACAGAGATATTGTATTACTTCCAATAGACTATAACTGAGCTATAATTGCATGTTGGCATTAAAGTAAAATGTTAGCAATGGTATCAGCTTTTTAATATCTCTAGGTAGTTTAAATGCTCTTATTTGGTGGCTAACCACATTGAATGCTTATGAGTTCCAGTTGATCTCCTTCCTGATGCTGCCTAACCTTTAAATCTCCACTGGTAAAACCTTATGTCTACTAGGAGCAAATCCCATCTCATGAAACTCTGTCTAGAATCATTTAAATGTCTAAATGTTAATGTTTGCTTTTCATTTTACTTCTGAATGTAGATGAATTTTATGTTGGTATTCCTTCTTCTACGTATTTTTATCAAACTAGCAGATGTTTCTTGGCTTCTACTGAAATTGAATTGAGTTACCGGAGGGTCATACTTAATATTCTGATTCTTTTATTTAAAACATTGCCAGTTAGAGCATAACAGACTTTCTCCTTCAGCTATATATATCATTATAAAGTGAATAAGGTGGGTTTTGGTACTAATGATAGAATTTCAGGGGGGATTAGCTGCCAAAAAAAAAAAAAGAAATTTGCATGGTTTTTCCACACCACATACTTACGATTCGCTGTATATTGTGTGTTGCTGTGAACTCAGGCACCTCACCAATGGCATGTCATGCTCCTATCCAACAAAGCAAAGAGGACTCTGCATAAGACACACGTTGCTAAGAGATAGCCAGCATCAAAAGAATCATTGAATGTGTGGTTCATGCCAGGTGATCTTGTAATTTATTGACTTTAAATAAGTTCCTGGCAGTTTCATGCTCATATGGACATTTTTGACTGTGTTTGCCAGATTAAAATATACTGTATGTTCTGCTGCAAAGGCCATTAATATTGGCCTGGATATTAGGAGACACTTTATGTAGCTTCAAGCCTAAGCTGAGATCAAGACACAGAGGGTGCCAAAGCAGTATAACGTTCCATAGACTTTAGTGCAGGTGCTATTTATCAACGTGAGGTGTATTTAAGTAAGCAATTAAAGCCTCTAAACTAGAATTTAAAAAGCATGAATCAAGAGGATGGTCTTACTTGGAATCAAATATGGTCTTGCTAGCCAAGAATCATTTCAAGAATATAGTTGATTTTTTAAGGTACCATGTTGTCCTCATACATAAAAATTTGTTCATATTCATAAATAGTTTTATGCAAATTACATTAAGTAAATAAATTATTAGCTGTATTAATTACTTCGTTACTCATCCTTCTTCCAAACTCTCATCCATTAAAGAGTCTGGAACTTCTCTCAGGGAGCACAGAGCTCGTTGGAATGCCAATCCATTACAAGGCAAACACACAAACATTCAGTCACACATTGTTGGCAATTTACAGCCTCCACTTTGCCTAACTGCATTTTTTAGGCTGTAGGAGGAATGTGAATCCAAAGTAAATCTGCATAACAGAAGCAAACTCCACTCATGCAGAATGAGGGATATCTTTTGCCTTTGCTTGACCTGGGCATCTTTTTAGAGTAGCGTAACTATGTCATTTAAATTAAAAAACCAAGAGGTATGCTTGGCTTTAGAATATGGGTCTGTGTTGCATGGTAGCGCTCTGCTTAACACTGTTCAGATCCCACCCATTCTCTGTGTTATGGTTCCTCCCTATGACCATTAAGGCTTTCTCACATTGTTTGGGAAATTGGCATCTCTAAATTGACGACAGAGTGTGCTCTGTGATGCACACCATCCATGGCGTCCCATGCCCTGTTTCCTGGGATAGGATTCAGATTCACAGTGATCCTGAACTGGATAAGTGGTTAGGGGGAAATGAACGGATTTATCTGCGTTCTTATATTACCTGCAGTACCCAGAATGCTATCCTGCCACTTTTGTGGGGCCTATAAGACTTTGTCCTGTTTAAGTCTTTAGCATACTTTTTTAATACTACTCATGCGTCACCACGTGTGCTTCTGTATTCCTAATCAACCCCCCCCCCCCCCCCACAGAACAAATGTGTTCTAAAATATAATGACATGATTACCCAGAGGTGAGTTCACATACTGTTACACTCTCAGATAGCATTAGTAACTGAACCCCATAGAGCTTCCCCTCTGTGTAGAGTTGCTTTTCAGTTGCCAATAAATGCTCCCGAATTCTAATTTTTTACAAAGACGGATACCTTTGTGGCATTCCCAAAATCTAAGCATATTTCTAAGCAATTTTTAAAGGCCCCCTGGACAAGCATATTTGCACAAGTGAGCTGACCATTATGTCAGAAAGTGTTACTTTGTGGTGCTTTTGTAAGAGTAAAAGGAAAATTATTTGGCATTGTTTGTTTTTTTAATGGATAATTGCTTTGGGATAGTCAGGTAATGAATCACTTTGAATAGTTATGGAGAAGTATTCTGTTTTCAATTGTTACAGTCAACAAGATGTGGATACTTGTCCTCTTATTCGATTAGCTTATTAATAAAAAGTAAACAATCATGAAAAACTAAAAGTAACCAGAAAAGTGTCCTACACATGGACATCAGAGAGGCGATACCCTGGCAGATTCAGGGGGGGCAGTGTATATAGGAAAATTAATTTTTAACATAATTCAAAAGGTAGGTAGAGTTAGGTAGCAATAACAGTTATTTACTGGGTCATTTTCACGCATTTTAATAATGAGATATATAGTTCATGAGGGAAATGAAACATTAACAATCGTGTTTGTTGGCTTCAACAAACCATTAAGCTTTCAAAGGAGGGAATACGCTGATTCTTTGCAGAGTTGGAGATCCGATGCAGATTTATAGTGCCGAGCTAAAAAACTGAATTGATCTTATTGACCTTTGATCATTGTAAATAGGTGTATAAATTGGATGCTATTCCAATCTTCTAATGCAATTGGACTTCTGAGCTACAAATTCTGATAAGGGCAAACATATTAAGACCCATCAATAATCCTTTCGATATCAGCTTCTTGTCACTGTCTATGCGTGTACTTGCATGTGTGTGTATTTTCAAAAGGTATTCTTAGACTGAAAAGACATGTCAGTTTATAAGAGGAATCAGATTTCTTATTTTTTATATATGAAAGACACCTCAGCACATTTTGAACAGTTTGTCTCTCATGCTCCAGTTGAATCAATAGGCAGTAGTAGACCTAGCAAGTCCGATTCTGTTGAAAGAAAGTTCTGCTAATTTAATCACTCTTTAGCAGATAATGGAGTTCCATTGATGTTAAATGGAGGGGAGCTGAAGATGGGGAAGCATAGAAGCTCGACAAAAATAGAACTGCATGGAATATTTTACAGAAAACAAGACACTCAATGAGTCCTAATTATGGAATAGTTTTTTAATTGAATACACATTATTCTAGATGGCAGTGTTAATGCCTCAAATTATGTAGTAAATATCTTCAAAAACGTCAAAACCAAAACCATAGCTGTATTTTATATTGAATGATAGCAAGGTAATAAAATGATTATACATTCTTTGGCAGCAGCACCATCTTCTATACACCAGGGATGATGAAAACGTTCTTCCTGACCTTACGCTGACCCAGATTTACAGGATCCCAGTTCTATGTAGATTGAACGGTGAATTTGCTTGCTGAGTACAAGATCTAGCACTTATGGCTGTTGGAGTCCATGCATTCTGTCAGATTCTTGAGTTAATGGCCATATCACAAAAACAATGCAAAAACAACCTGTTACTCAGCCATGCAGCGAGAGTAACAGGGAAACAGTAGCACGGTCACCAGCACTAAAAAACACAGCTATTCTGTGAAAATAAGATTAAGTACTAGATAATTGAATGGTCAGAGAAAACATCATGAGAAGTAAAGATTTACCTTAGCAAAACCCAGGCAACGAATCCTGAAATGTCTACCAAAAAAATGGCTAAACTAAGTCAATAATCAGGGAATCATTTTGTTATGAAAATTTGTTAGAAAAAAAGATTCAGTCTGAGATTAGCTTCAGATGAATAAATATCGTTTTATTTTACTTTATTTGGAGTAAATATCCATTTTAGTAGTAGTGTTTATTTTTGTTTCAAAGTCTTACCTGCAGGGAACCTCCGAATTCATTCCAGGAGGTGTCAATCTTATTATCCTTCTAGCTTTAATGTTTTTTTTTTATTTCATAGACAAACTGATTGTTGTCAAACTTAAATTAACCAAAATTAACACAAGATATTGAATGCTTTGCATTGTTTCTGTTATTCTGTACAGAGTGAGTATCTTCGCTGTTATTATTATCAGTAGAAGGGAGAAAGTTGAGCATGATTATTGGGGAGGCGGCCCAATTACCTGTGCACAATTACTGAATTTAACAACGGTCATCCATCACCCATGTCTCCCTGAAAACAGCTCCCGTTTCTGTTGCTATTTCACTGGGGCTGCTTGGTGGAATGAAACACTGTAAGGCATTACAAGGAGTTCAGAGCAGTTTCTACATGCCAAATAAATACTTAAACAGCAGCTAAAAGTACCTCATAGCCTATGCAATGGCATTTATCTTACTCTGAGAGCAAAGTCAGTAGACAGAGACTTCTAGCAAAAGAGTAATTAAATTACCACTGTGAAAATACGGTATACACTTCTGAATACTATCATACCTTTGCATTTACCTTTATGCTGAATGAATAGGGGCCTGGTTATGCAGGAATTGTATATGCAATGAAAAAAGTGGGATGTTTACTCAACAACTGGAGATCCACAAATTCACCAACTATTCAACTGACCATAGCCACTACATGTACACGATTCTTTTACACGGCAAATGTTACATTTTTAGGTTTTTTCCAGCTTTGGCTTTTGATCCCTATTCTCTAACATAGACTACCATATATCTTGATGAATTGGCCATTTGCACGCTAACAGGAAGAACAAGTGTAACAAAGAACAGATGGTCCCATACATTGTCATTACAATGTCTTTCCATAGCTTTCTTTTTTAGGTATGTGAAATTAATAATTTATCTCATTTTAATTTTGAAATGATACTATTGAACTTTATTCCTAAAGAGGTAATAAGTTATTCTTTTAAATTAAATTAAAGGTGGATAAATTACTTTATGAAAATTTTACTTGTGCCCCTATTCAGATATGAAGGTAAGGACATATTCATCATATACTTTCTTATTGTGCAGTATTTTATTGTATTGTAATATCATTTTCATAAAGTCAGCTAATAATACATTTGTTTTAACTTGTGCGATTTGATGTCCTATACCATGTTTCAGTGTATGATTCAAATGTGCAATTGATAATTTCTGCCTCACTTGTCTTTTCACACTGGAAACAAATGATTTTAAAGCTCACAGCATTAATTATGTAATTCTCGTCACAGTTTTTATGTGATTAATTTGACCTTTCTCCCTCAAGATTACTAAGCAGGATATCCTATTACAAAGCCAGGTTGTCTTCCAGTTTGCATGTCTGTTAAAAACAGCTGCATTAACTCCCCAGATTCCTCTTTCTGGGTCTGTTCTGTAGAACTATGATCCATTTTGCACAAATGTGAACTCAATACAGTCCCACATAACCTGAGTCTTACAATATTTTAGGTGACAGGTTTCATGAAGGTTATGAAAGCACGCTAATGTTACAGACAGCAGAAATTTTATGTATTATCTGAATGTTTCATCGGCATGAAAGACACCCATCTACCCCCGATCAGCTTGTTGCAGAGAATACACGTTAGTACAATGTTTCTTTTTGATTAATTAAAATCCTTCACAGAAACATTTTTACACAATAATAGCTACACAGCCACATCATTGCAGATTGTGTGCCTTTACTCATCAATTGTTTAGCTTTAAAACTATAATAATAATAATAATAATAATAATAATAATGAAGCTCTCCATATTCAGTGTTGTGTGTTAGCTTTAAGTGTTTTAAGCCAGCACAAGGGTGACACATCATGGAATCCTCGTATGCTATTCAGCAGGCTGAGTGTATGTACTACATCACTAATGCTAAAGATGACTAATCACAAGATCAGCTGCAAAACCGCAAAGAGCGAAGGGGTCTTATGTGGTTCTCAACCTCGGAGACTGGAGCATTGAGATATAATCTGCATCAAAGATGATTTGTGGGCCCCTCACTCTGCAAACTATCCTCCATGCTAGGTATCGAGACTCCAGTATCCGAATTCAACTCAGATCAGCTGGATCAGTATGTCCTAGGCAGGAAACAAGCTGAGGATCACATGACAGTTCAAAGATTCAGGAATTCTAGCCGATTTAGACATCTTGAGATAAAAGGAAGTCCGAAGGCCATTCTGAATGTGGATTTGCAACCAGTGTACTTGCATGAAATTCATCCTTACCTCAGCTGTGAAAGATGTAGTTTCCCCCCTTTTATTCTTTGTTCCTTTTGTCAGATATTTTTATCACCCAAATTGGATCTGTTTAATATGAAATCCTGCCTTGATTATTCAAAAGTAGTTTCATCTCTGTTTTTACGTTCTTGCATGGTCCCAGAGGAGAAAGCCGCAGAGGAGACAGCATGAGTGTGTGGACAATACCAAAGCACTATCCAGGAAAAGTGGTATTGATTTAGAATTGACTCCTCCAAGTGCGTAACGAGGTTTCTCACATGGGACAACTATTATCCAAAAGTCTCATCTAATAAACCTGTTGTGGACATTGATGACCATTGTGTTGTGTTGGCTTGATTACGGTTTATTATTCTTTTCAGAAGAGTTTCTCTGCCAAATGGGCCAATCGAAATGTTTCGATGTGGAGATGATTAATTCCAACTAAGACAAGCTACTTAGCTCAATCATACAAACATGTATGCTGTAATATATCTAGTTCCTCAGTATAAAATTGTAAGTATTCTTCTGTGCCCTTACTTGGGTGGTTGCTACAAGACATCAGTGATGGCTGAGAGATAGTGGGTTCAGACTGATATCTCAGGAAAATGATATACAGTAGCATTTCTAAATATCCGCATTTACAGCTTTAGCCCTCTACCCACTCTTATCTGTAGGAGATTTGCCCATCTCCCTAGCCCTTATCACTAGCGTGGCTGTACGTCAGGAATTCAAAGATCTGCTATGACAGGCCTGCTGTGTGCAAAGACCCAGCTTATAGATCCCAGACAGAGATTCACCCACCAACAAAGAGCGCTCCTGCCCACAGAAATCTCACCAATCAAAGCATGTTGTTGTGTCCCAAGTCAGAAACAGGTGTTATATTTGGTACTGTGGGTGTATTTATGTATTTGTGCATTATAGTGACTGTATGTTCTATGTTACTTTCTCTTTTGCTATGAAATCTGAAAGATAGCGGTGGGTAATTCAATAAACTGGAAATAGCCCAAGAGATTTTTGAAAGATTATTCTTAATTTTGAATAGTTTCCGTTATAGTGCAATAACAATGAAGGGTTCCATTAGGATTCCATCAGTTAACAATATTAGATAACAACTGTTTTTTATGATCGCTGTTCCTTTTGCATTTGCTTTATCAATATAAAACAATGCAATGCAATATACTATATGACTGAGATTATGTATAAATTTAAATATTCGAACTGTTCAGCCCTGCCTTATATTTAAGTTTGACACTTGACACTAGTAGCTAATATCTCCGTAATATCAACTTTGTATAATCACAATAATGGTGGGTATTTAATGTAACGTTTCACTTGGATTTAAACAATGGTGCAAATTCTGTATGATTGTTTCTTCTTTTTAAATTTTTTTAACAAAGTATTTGCTGCAGGAATTAACCTTGTGTTCTGCCTCTTGTTATGTTTGTTTATACTTTTCTGAACTCAAAGGAGGATGACGCCAATCTCTATGGATATAACTTCTCTGATCTGGTTTCTGTAAAGGTTAAACAAAGTCAAGGTGATGTAGTCAGGTAACATGCCACCCAGACTTGGGTGGAAAGATAAGACAATCATATGTCAACTAGAGGTAGAACAGGAGAGCCTTTTTATCCTCGAGTAACCTTGTCCAAAGCACTGTCCCCCCTCCCCAGATGACTGCATGGCTCCTCTTTCCATAACTTATTTTGCTGTACCGTTTTTGTATTCATATACTGGCTGGTATTATGCAAATTTACACTTAACAAATACATTGAAAGCTAAAAACAACTATTATCATGCCAATACATTTAATTAAATAAGTTTAAGTTTCGTTAGAACACTGAAAGCTTAAAGGGAGGAATGTTCTTTGTTCAAATAAAGCATAAAATGCATTGAGGTCACTGGGGAGAAAAAGTTTTGTTGGACATCAATAAGTTTGTTTTTGGTTTGTAGTCTGTGAGATTGTGAGTGCCCTGCCAGATTTGACATGTTGTCCTGAGTGCTGCTATGCTGTGTGTCCAGTCTGTTCCAGTATCCTATTTTCGCCTGTTATATTTTTCTCTGGAAATCATTCCTGAATTTCTCGTACAGATGCATATCTACAGACTAATATGCACCACTGCAAGCCTTCATCAAACAGTAAATGTCTCTGGTAATCCACAGTTTCTGTTTGGAGAAAGTGCAGACTGAATTACATTCAGCAACACGCCTTTAAACTGTTCTGATTTGTCTCTGAACATGCCACAATCCACAGACTCAAACCAGCCTTAAGCTGGCTGTATACTTCAGACATCGTCGACGGAACTGATGTTGTTTTGGCAATACAAGGCATTGTGTGATGCATAATCGCCATGGTTATCACCATTTCAGTCAACCTTTACCTTGATTGGCTGACGTAATGTGATGGCTCAGGGTTGGTCAGCAGGACAAATAATGTAGTTCCCAGCATGCTTTGCACCGCACTGCATTTTAAATATTGTACATTAATATATATATTGTATATTTCTGTTAAAAGGAAATGTTCTAACCCTGTAAAATTTGCTGTAGAATGCATGTGAATGCATGTTTCCTTAAAGTGTTGGCGTCCCTGTCTATGCTGCTTCTAGTATAAAACCAAAAAGTGCCTGTTAATAAAGAGAGACACTTCCATTGTAAATGAGCTGTCATCTCCTTTAGTAAAACGACTCACGCACTCATCACAGTCCGTTTATTTGCGTTCTGCATGTGGGTCTGCTACATCGGAAACATTCTGAGCGTGACATATGACGTGACATATAATGAACGAGGTGGCAGCGTCATTTTAAGTATACGACAGATCTCACCGGCGGATTTGATTTTGTTTTGTCCAGATGTCGTTTCAAGTATTCAGCCACCTTCATAGCCTCCAGTGCCAGCATTGCACGCTGTAAATATAAAGAAGGCACACAGAGGATGGCCCACATGTGGGTGCAATTATGAGCTGCACGTTTTCTTAATCGGTGTGTCTCTCTGATCCAAAATGTCCACTCTCTGGCTTCATGTTAGAAAACCATTGCATTACCCAGAAAGAGCTGCTGGCATATCTGTGGCAGTACTATGGTCCTACAGGCTTTATCTCTATAGCCAGTCAGCTCTTCATTCTGTCCACAAGCCACTTCTTTCAAGTGGTCTTCTCAGAACCAGAGGAAGCGATGGGGCTTAATACAACTGTGCCATTGACAGAATCCAAGTAGCAACAATGGATGAATAAAGCTAACGGCAGACATGATGTCTATCATGGGCTCATAAATTTTTCCGTTTTTGGAATATTAGACACTGAAGATCACAAACACACAGAGAGGTAACGAAAAAGGATCCTTCATGAATTTCAAGGGAGTGCCAGGATTTGTAAGACCACAAATATAGCTGGACATGAACAACAGCATCTGTAACACTGTCACCCAGATACTCTCCAGTGCTTGACTATGATTATATGTTAACCAGTGGCTCCAGATATTCAAAGATGTGCGTCAGAGTTACTGGCAACCAAGAATAGGTGTGGAAATGTACTGGCAAGGAATGAACAGCACAATGCTTTAAAAAATGGCAATTTTGTTGACCCAAAGTGTTCTTTAGTAATAACACACTGAATAATAATGGATTATTAATGTACACAAAAATAAAAGTAAGATTGCAAGTCCTCTGTGAAATTGATAAAATTCCAAGTTTATTTCAAAACTGGGTGTAAACATTGAAAAAGCCATATATATGCACATTTGAATTTGACAACAAAAAGGGAAGATGTTATCTAGCTATCTAATGCTGTGCATAATTAGGAGAGGTGATATTCAATATCATTCTACAAATGCATCATGGAAAGTTATGTATATTAACGCAGTTACCCACAAAATGCCATCTAAGGTTGCAAATTCACAGAATGGGTTGGAAAAGTAAGAAAATGCAAACTGTAAAAAAGCAGGGCTGAGGCTGGATTTTTCCACAGGAAAGTGGAGTTCTGAGTTACCTGATAACCCAGTATCACAACCTAGCCCTAGATTAAATTCTAATTTGAAGTAACTTAAATTACATTTTGACCCTGACTTGACTTTCACCTTGACTTGAAGGGAATGGTAAAGCTGAATTCTGTGGTACATCAAACAAAAAGAAACACCACATTTCCCAGTTTCTTCTTGGGGAGACTACAAATGAATTTCTCACCCAGATGCTTTACTTGGTGGAAACAAGTAAATCAAACAATCAAACAATGTAACCCAATAGTCAAGATTCATCAAGGAAGAAGCACAGCCCATATAAAAATATTTAAATCTTTTGGCTAAATGACAGCTCAGTTCATCAGGGGCCACTCATACAATCGTGTCCCACCTGCTTCAAACTTCACGGCAAAGCTGGCAATGTTAATTTAACAAAGAATGTTTAAATCAGTCCTGTGTGACTTTAAATGTTAATTTAACACTGTCAATTCTGCCGATTAGAAAAAAAATCTATACAGTAAATTGAACCTGCAGTAGCAGGGCCTAAACATAATGAATTGACAAAAATAGTTCAATAGCCCAATAAACATAAATATTAGCCCAACCAAGCCAAAGAAAACTTAATATTTTGTTATATTACACCAGGCAATTGCTTATACCTCAAAAGTACAGAAAATCACTATTACTCCCCACATACTTTGGTTTTGTGACAAGGATAGTAATATTTGAAATGTACCTATTTTCCAGAACATTTTAGATAGATTAACTACTGAGTGAACTTCAAGTAACTTCTAGAACTTTTGCGAACTTTCCAGCAATATAAATAGTAGTAAAAATACAGGGGCCTTAAGCTCACCATTTCAGTTTAGTTCCAGCCGCCTACGTGGATACATATTTTTTCGAGAGGCGGTAAGCATCCGGCAGACGCATTTTGCTGTCTGTAGCCAGATTATCAAGACAAGACTGATAAAATACTCAGCGGAAGCATCTGCTGAGATGTGTGAGATGTGAGCTGTAAATCTCGAGTAACTACTCACTTCTAAGTATTTTGTGGTCATCTATGCATCACTGTAGTATAAGTACATGTTAATTTTTGATTCAGATGTTTCTTTCTGATCTTCTGGAGCTGAAAAGATGCAAATTCGCCCGTTTTCACACTGGAAACAGGTAAATTTCAAAATATCACGGTCTTGGTCAAAACAGCTGCGTTTTTGGAGAATAATGTTTAGGCATAAGCAATTGGAAAGTAACACTTACTGCCCAGGAACAAAAATGTCTTACAGAGTGTTATTAAAAAAATAAAAATAACATACAGTCTACATGTGTAGTTACGAAGAAGACGCATCGTGTCCGTAGAGTGAACATTATGTTCAGTTTAACAGTATGTGTGTACCCTTTCTTTATTTGTGTAAATAGCTTTCTGGTTAGCCCATGGGTGTTATATTTAATTGGAGACCAAACTAGGTTTTATTTTATTCCACCTCCAGGGAGTCATGCATGGTTTGGCATAATTGATAAAAAATGTACAACAGATGTATGATTTCAGTTATATAAGCATTGAAGTCACCTGTTTCCTTTTCTAAGATATTAAAGATATTAACAATACAAGTATAAGTTATATAACACTTACACAACTAAATTTTAGCTACTGCTTTCTGATTCATGTTGTAAGGAAAAGTGCTAAGGATCCCTTCGTGTTATTGGCTAGTAATTTTAATACAGGCAGCAAATTCTGATGATAGGAATGTCAGGAAGAGAATGGAGATTCCATTTGGCACCAACAGGACGATATGGGAATAAATGATTTAACAGCAGCTAGAGATGTGACTGAGTTAGCATCTGCTCTCATCGGAAGTCTCCGTCCTGTCCTGCCTCATCTCTGCCTCTAGCTTCAGGTGGTCAACCTTTCTGGGGAAGGTCTGTCAGGAGATAAAGAACTGTCCTTAATTTGTATTTGTGCTGTCTTTCAGTACCCCGTGCATGCTATGTCATTTTGCTGTTCAATAAACCATCATTTGACTGAAACGAGACTTTGCAAGTGGATTCCTGTAATGTGTTTGCTTAAATAGCTGTGTTTAATGAAGCCAGTAACAAGTCTATGAGTTCTACAAAGCTCACAGTGTTGCGATCAATTGTGTGATCATGACGAGAGAACATCAAAGACTTGGGTTGGCTATGACAGCCATTGTCATTGTTTGTAAAAGCAGCATGGCGACTTGTGTGATGGTACTTTAGCCTCATATCATTAAAGTTGTGGGTTCAATTCCAACCCCCAGCTGCTATTTGCATGGTCTCCCTGCCTTCCCATAGATTTTTTCTGGATCCTTCAGTGTCCTGCCATAGTCCAAAAACATGCCATTATGTGAAGCCGCCTTTGTAATTTTCCATAGTGTATGATTGACTGGGCCCTACAATGGATAGACATCCCATCCAGGATGTCTGTGCTTCATAATGCATTCATAGACTATTCATAAGCAGCATGTAGCTATGTCTTAACATCCTAACATACCTTAACAGATTTAATATCCATTAATAGCAAACATTATATTACTATCCGAATAATTATTTATCTTCATTAAGGGAGATCATTATGTATTTACTTAAATAGTTTACAAATTATCATGGAATGAAAGGGAAGTACCCTCTTTATCCAAATTCTGAGCATGAAAGGTTTTTTTAGAGGGTAGGTGAGGAAAGATAAATTAACATACCCACACACATGCATTTTTTTTTCCTGTAGACCTAAATCCATGGGATATAAATTACATTATCTTGCAGTTTCCATGGCAGGCTCTGAATTGTCAGCTAGCAAGTTGTCTTTGTTCTGCTCTATTTCTTCTCGACATAGCCACATATTGATGCAGGTGCAATGAATAACATTTATATGCCAGTTTGGAGCAAATTTGCTCCTTGTGATTTTGAAAGAATCAATGGGCAACTTCAACCCAAGAAAGCTAGAAGCAAAAGTCACATGACTGCGAATTCAAGAAGGGCTTACACCAAAAACCCACACCAAAAAAAAAAACCTGAACTGTACACTATATTGATTCTTTTCGCTTTCTGAAAGTAATTTTGGTATGTTCAACTTATTAAATGCCCTTTTAAATATATATTTACCAGAGGTTGATATGAAATGTTACATTTCAACTTGATTAGAATAACTCGGTAACCCTTACTTTTACTTTCCTTTGCCTTGAAGACTAAAATGCTTAGTAACTGCCACCTTTACTTTTCATTATTCTTTAAAGAGGATAAAGAAAGGAAAATAAGACAACAGGGTTATGCTGGACCAAGAGATATGGGAAGAGGAAGGAAGTTATGATGTATGAATGGAAGGCAAGGTGACAAGGGGTAAACGATAGTCAGAAAGAAAAATGAGATCAAGGCAGCAAGTGAACAGAGAGGGAGGGAGAGAGGAAAAGGATAGCGTGACAGGAAGAGGGGAATGAAAGAAAGGAGAGGGAGGGCTGTGTCTGCTCTGTCTCCATGCCGCTAAGCAGATGAAGATGAATGAGGCTACAGTGTGGCTGGGCGCTGTTCAGTGGATACGGAGCAGCAGGGTCGTCATTTAATTCAAATTACCACTAACAGTGCCAGCGCTGCTCCTCTTCTCCATCCACCCCATTCTTTATTATTTCTTTTCACCTCATCATCATGCTTCCATCACTTCCATCTGTACCTTCTCTAGAGACCCAGAGAGCAATGTAATTCTCCTGGACTTGGAAAAGGGAAGGCAGACGCGAATTAGGTTGTGTTTAAAATATTGTCAACAGCATTATTCTGCAGTGAAATAAGATTTCTCTGTATTGGTGCTTGGCATCTGTTTTACAGCTGCTTTTAAAACTGTGGTACCTGTACCCACGCCTTAAATACAAACATGCTGATTGTGTTGGCTTGAAAATTCAGAAAAAGTCATAGCACTGACAGACAAGTATTCAAACATTATAAATACTTAAATTTTACTACAACACTGAAATGGATTAGTGGTTATGGATGACAGATGGGTGGATGAATGAATAATTACACTTGTTAGTATCCTGCAACATAACATCACTTCAGTGCAGACAGAGGTGGGACAAAGTTAGGTTAAACAGTCGGCATGAATGTGCCCAAACAGAAATAGGATGAGGTTACACTGTTGTTATGCCCTCATCATACTGGTTGCCATGCAGTCTCATTGAAACTGCCCTGTTTGCTTTGTTTTTTTAACCTCTTGAGATTCCTGTCTGAACATACAGCATGCGTGAATAAGATGGAGTTTCCCAGATGTGCTATCAATGGGTGGAAAACCAAACCATGAACAAACAATTAATTATGTGATTGATGAAGTATTTATGATGCTTTTTGAACTAAAAACTCAGGTGATAAAAAATGTATCATACTGAGACTAGAATATATTGAAGTAATACGTGTTATTTTCCGATGTTCCCAGTTGGCTAGTATATACATGTATTGTCTCTATTGATTAAGTTGAAAATTGACTCAATAAAATAATTTTAAGAAATAAAGATTGCTATAATTTTGTACTATTGCTCTCCATCCATCCATCCATCCATCCATCCATCCATCCATCCATCCATCAATTCATCTTCTAACTGCTTTTCCTGGTCATGGGAGCTGGGAGGCTGCAGTCTATCCCAGGGAGCACAGGGTCCACCCTGGACAGGATGCCAGTCCAGTGTAGGGCACATACTCGATTAACCATAATATTAAAACCACCTGCCTAATATTGTGTAGGACCCCTCATGCCACCAAAACAGCTTTTACCCATTGAGGCATGGACTCCACAAGACCTCTGAAATTGTCCTGTAGTATCCGGCGCCAAGATGTTACCAGAAGATCCTTTAAGTCCTGTAAGTTGTGAGGTGGGGCCTGCATGGATGAGGCTTGTTTGTCCAGCACATCCCACAAATGCTTGATGGCACTGAGATCTGGAGGATTCTGAGGCCAAGTGAATACCTTTAACTCTTTTTCATTCTCCTCAAACCATTCCTGAACAATTTTTGCATTGTAGCAGATTGCATTATCCTCCTGAAAGAGGCCATCGTCATCGGGGAATTCTGTTACCTTAAAGGGTACTACTCAATCTGCAGCAATGTTTAGGTAGATGTCAAACTAATATCCACATGAATGCCAGGAACCAAGGTTTGAGAGCAGTACATCACACTAGCCAATAAATCACCGAAGTTCAGGAATCTAGTTCTAGATTCCAAGTTCCTGGAACTTTTGCAGCTGCTGGCCACTTTTGTGCGTCACTTACCTACCACACCACAAGAACTGTGACCTTTATGCTAAATAAACATGGGAGATGCAAAAAGCTACTAGGCTAAACTTCACTCGTAATCTCATACAAAACTACACCATCACCCCAAAACAATGAACAGGTTGTTTTGTTAGTTATTGGGGAGATCAAATGCGATTGAAATGGCACGCAGCCTTTTATTTATATTTTATTTACAGCGGGGAAAATAAGTATTGAACACATCACAAATTTTCTAAGTAAATATATTTCTAAAGGTGCTATTGACATGA
>JAAGVU020000032.1:8081881-8091881 GCA_011763525.2 Mormyrus iriodes
TTGTTATCGACATCCGGTGAGAATTTCATGTCAATAGCACCTTTAGAAATATATTTACTTAGAAAATTTGTGATGTGCTCAATACTTATTTTCCCCGCTGTATACAACTCGCAACATATCATATTATAATTCATTATTAAATCTGGTGAACAGATCGAGATTTCATTTTCCACAGAATAAAAAATGATGTAACATTATCCAGTACTGGCACCGGCGATATTAGACAAAAGTATATCGGTTAATATGGAGACACAAGCAAAAAGGTATTCATTAATACATTAAATGTAATTCAGGCGCAAAAATAATTCCATCTGTTCAATTTTTGTTCCACTACTTCTATCTCTCTCTGCCAAATGTCCTCACAATGTGATAAAAACCTGTTATTTTGATGTTGTGGGGACCATTTTTTGGGAAGTTCAATTTGATAAAAATCTGTGACTGCAATCAAAAAATTAAAAATGTCAAAAGTCTGCTTACTTATGGCTAAGGTTAGGGCTGGGTAGCGGTTAAGGTTGTCATTGTTGGGATTAGGGTTTTGCCCATAGAAATGAATGGGCAGTCCACAAAAATACAATATCGTAAATATGAAATATCAAGAAATCAATATAATAAAGGTCAATTTGATGACCTACATTTTACTATGGTCTAATGATAATACTTATCTGTAGCTGGGATTGGATTAGAAGAGACATTAAATAGGCAGCCCCAGGGTCAGTTGTCAGCCTATTCAGAAATTTGACTGTAAAAGTTTATTTTTGATAAATGATTTCATTTTGATTTGGAATTCACTTTGTTCTCAGGTTCATGCATTTCATTTTTATTGAATATCAGGATAAGGCATTTATAACATATTTTACTTTATATCACATCCTGTTTATGCATTCCAGATCAGTCAGGGAGGCCAGAGGAGGTTTTAGAAGAGCAGGGCAGAGGGGCAAATCATTTAGGCTGGGGGTGGCCAGTCTTTTCCAGATAGGATGGTTGTGTGCAGTTTTTCACAGCAGCTCTTTAATTAGATTACTAATTAGAGTCCTAATTTTAACCTACGATAAAGGTTTATCAATATAAATGGTATTGTGTTATACTGTATGTATTTATACTGTAAATATTTAAACGTATAAAAATATAAATGATAGATGTAAATTTCAGAAATGAAGTAAGATTCTGCAAATTGTCGTATAAGTGGAATGTGCGATAAATGACGAAGTATATCTTCAGACCTACATATCACAACAAGGAATCACAGCACTCAGGTAAGAACACATTTATTAACTTTAACATTTCCTGGCGATTCATCCAGTACTTCTAGTAATTGTACAAGTTCACGTGTGTGGGACCAGTACAGATTAGATGGGCGAACCCAATGACAGGACAGTCTGGGGAATACAATGCTGCCATTAAAAGGTCCCTGCCTTAACTGGACAGCAATTTCTTTAAAAGGGGCAATATTTTATTATTCTCATCTTGGGACAATTTATCGTTTTTTCTAATGAGCAGACCCCTGTGAAGGCACAAGTTAATTGTATAGGGCCACTTAAAGGAAAAAAAGCAAGCTGCAATTCAAATCTATATAAAGACCCTATTAGCATATACATTGGAGACAGGTTGTATGAATTTCAATCAATTTACTATGCTATTAACCATAAGGAATGAAATGGAAAAAAAAATGAACCAAGTTTTGCTATTCACCAACAGAAGCTGTAAAAGATTAATCTGTATATCTGTTCCCTCATTTGCAAAAAGCTAAATATAATGTTTTATGTAGCTATTCCAGTGGCTTACAGCGAAACTAAACGAAAGTGACATCGTTATTCTTTCTGGGGTAATTGCTGTGACCTACACTCTACTCACTGAGGCCAACATGTTAAGAAAAGATTAAATTAAATCTTATGGTATGACAAACACATGTAGTAGTCATTTTTAGCATTACAGATTGCATATATTAGGAGATCCTAGTCAGTGCCACCAAAACTTAAAAATGTGTTGAAGTGCTACAAAAATATTTCCTAAGTCTAAAAATGTGTTACACCTCTGAAGGTCATGGTCTTACAACTGTTATCCAAGAATCATCCCCTGATAATATAAGGCAGTTACTTAGAAAATGTAGGACAGAGGGATTCAAATCAACCTAAAAACCCATCTTAGAAACTTCCATCATTAATGAGTTTATCAAATAATAAAAATAAAACGTTCTCTTTTTGAAGGCCATATGTAGGATGTAAGTTGATTAAGTGGAGAATACATTATCTGATATCAATCACATTTGATATTTTGTCCCAAGTCAAGACATAACACATAACACATAACTTAATAACTATTATGAGATATTTACATAAGACACCCACTCATCCATTCCACTCTGCTTCCTCTCGACTTGAGAAGCAGAGTTACTGTAATTGTCATAGAATTCAGTTCATAATCATTCTGAGTGCTCTCACATGACCAATTTGAGGTTTTGCTCACCATTCTCTATGACAGTGTTTCCGAACTCAATCCTCAGTGACCTACACATGGTCCCTTGTCTTTGCTCCCTCCCAGCTACCTGCCAGACAGTCCACATTTTTGCTTACTGGGAGGGGAGGGACCAAAAACATGGACTGTCTGTGGGTCCTGAAGGATTGGTTTGGGAAACACTGATCTATGACAGAAAGGTTCTCAGAAGGTTTTCCTTAGCTAAGACTTTTGATCATGCCCCATCTCTTGACAAAGTGCCAAAATGGCGCATAAAAACTCAAATCTAGCCTCTTACTGGAGGGTAACAGCAAGAATAGTGCTCGTGAAAAATACTAATTAAGAGTGGCATCGTTTTTATATTTTATTTTGGTATATGTTGGTTAGGCTACATACTCTTCTAAAGTTTGACAATGGTTTGGTATCACAAATGACCATAAGCATTTAAAAATGGTGAAAAATGTCATACTACCTTGTAAAACACAACTTGATGCAATATGAATGATATTCTGCTTATATTACTAGCCCACGGAATAATATGAAGAATTTATGAAAAAAAGCATCCGTTCTGTAAATGATATGTGCCTGGTTTTCTGCTACTACCAAGAACTGTGCAGGATATGTGTTATGCCTATCCAGAACATTCATATTTGCCATTAATCACAAATTTCCTTTTACAAATGATCGTACCTGAAAATTCCCTGATCCGTCCAGTGAGCTGAATTAAATTCCTGGTAGCATCTTGCGCTCCTTTCTTGAGCAAATACAACAGATGGCATTATGGTAAAGGACTTGAAAATTGAGTGAATCACCAGTTAATGGCACAATTTTGGCTATTGCTGCATTCTGGTAGAGCAAGTTCTTTTGCAAGGTTTAATTATGAAAACAATGCTGAATATTTAAGTAATATTTTATGTTTTTTTTCCCCTTATTTTAATCAGCACTATTGTTGATTGAGCATCCCCCACTGGATTTTTTTTAAGTGCAGCCCTATAATGTCATGCTTGTGGAGAAAAACATAACATAAAAGAATTCTACATATCTAACCTTCAGAAAACTAACAAAAGTTAATTAAAAGTTCCTTTGTTGAATTCAAATTCAGAAAAGCCAGAGATCCCCTGGCACGTGATGAATGTTGCAAATCTAGTGGTGTTAATTATGGATGAGAACGTGCTTCAAACCTCAGATCAGCTTGTACAAGCAGTTTATGTCTCTGTCTTCTTCACAAGTCAATTGCTAATGAGGCCTGGGGTTAACCGGCATAACTGCAGCCACCCCAAAGCCATTTTTCCAGCTTTCAACGAAATCATCAGGTTCAGCCCTAGATGTATGCGGTATTGGCAAGTCACCAAAGCATTGCTGGTAGTCCTGAGACCTGCCAGAATGCATTCATCCCTGGAAATGTTGGTATTAAAACATCTTCTATATGTTACTGAAATATGGTCTTGAAAAAGGCAGGGAGTCCAACAAATTTAAATAAATAAACAGATAAAATTACTAATAAAGAAAAGATTTGTTTTCTTAATACAATGGTGCAGTGAAGACTTTGTATGCACAGGGATGTTTTCTCACAAATAATTTATCCATAGGAATTAATGTCTTCTGATATCAGCAATGCCTGAAATACAAGAAATATGAGTTTTTTAAAAGTGTATCTCTGAGACCAGGAAGATTTTGCATGACATATGCAGCATAAGCTAATGTGTCCTGGAAAAGATGTATCTCTTTGTGCATGTGCACCCTTTCTGTGCTGTGATTTGTAAAGAGCCAGCTATGAAACAGAAGCAGTATTTTGATAGTGCCAAATATGTCAACCTTGTCACAGCAGAAAAAATGTAAGCAGAATAAGACGTGTTGTGGAAACCCAATTTTTCTATTTTCATCTTTGTTACCCATGTTTCCATACTGTCTGTCTGTAATCGGCATTTTTCCTCCAGATCATCCTATTCTCTCCCATTTTCCCCCTTTTTAGGAGAAGTGACTATCTCTCACTCCAGGTGCTCTGCTGCCAACAGCTGTTGACCCCAGATCACATCTTGACGAGTCTCTATAAGACTGAACAGATGAAAAAATTTGAGAAGCTATTTTTTTCCCTCAGTTATCTCTCAGAAAGTATTTAATTTATCAGAACTGCCAATATCAGAATTGTCAAATAATATTTCCTTTGACATTTTTCATTGTTACTAGGGTGTAGCTTTTCTCTTCTAACAGCACTTTGTCCATGTACACTTTATATTTATCAAGTGCAATTGTGGATCTAATTATAAGGACAGATAATTGGGTAAAATCTAATGCTTATTTAAATGTATCTGTTGTTGCAAGAAAATGTGAAATTTTACATTTACAACAAGTGAAGTTTTGGTGCCGTGGGGTTGGGACAAGTCATTGACGTCAGCTAAAAGATCCATTTGTAATAAACACGTACACAAAAAAACAAAGGCAGTTTACCTATTTATTTACGCACATATTTAACACATATCTCCTTCTGACAAGTAGCTTTCATTTTAAATTAAGATGGGAAATTAATTTGTATTCTTTACAGCAATCTAAAATACAAATATTTAAAGGAAATTCATAAGTCGGCAAGGGGTTAATACAGTATTTACTTGCACAATACTTGCAGGAGTACTGACGTACGGATGATACTAGAAGATCATTAGCCCAGATCAGAAGTGGCGGCAGGAATGATGACCTGGTTCGGGAGAGGCAAAGGTGGTAAATCAGAATTGTACATTCAAGTAGACGTCACGTGCACCATCAATCTGCAGCAACACTGTTGTACACTACCCTTGGACGAGATTTAATGTCAACATTGTGCCTTTCAGGCCAAAAAGAACGCATATCCAAACAGCATTTATATACACACACTTGCATATTCACACAGTCCTCTCGATATCTGATTTATTATTATTCATATTGGCAATATCTGCTGCTAAAAAATGAATGTAGGGGTCATTGGCTATTATAAATGCTAGAGCTCCCCCTAATGGCCATTTCTTTGAGTGAGTGCCATTAGGGTCATAAACCAGCTGGTGCATTACCAGGACAATACAGATATACTTAAATTACAGTTCAATTTGAAATTTTTTAATGCACTAGAAATTTATTTGGTATTAAATTATGCCAAAAGTAAAAAATATGTAACTAAAAATATATTTAACTTGAAGAATAATTACGGTAACACTTTACTTGAGGGGACACAAATAGTTGGCTCATAATTAATCATGAACTACCTCTTACTTAATGTACTAATTAACCACAAACTAAGTCTTAGTAACAACCAAATCGGTGATTATGTATGATTATCAGCAAATCGTTGAGCTCAGAGTTTGCATAACATTTACCATCGTACAATATTACTAGCTCTAGTTAACTAAATTATCAGAACTAACAGTTAAGCAGTGATAAGTTCCCATGTCTCTTTTTTATTTGAGCAAACCTACTTAATGCTTCATTAGAATCAGAATTATCAGTATCTGATAAGTAGATAATGATATTTTACACTATAAAGTAATGGTTAGCTAAATTTTATATTAGCAGTGAACTTAGCAATTTGGTGCAAAGTATCTACTCACTAATTCGGTTGTAACTAAGACTTAGTTTGTAATTCATCAGTATATGAAGTAAGTGTTGGTTCATGATTAATTAAGCGCATTATAGTATAATATTTGTGACCCCTCGAATAGAGTGACCAAAATTATTGCTACACCCCAAACATTGCTAGTTCAACTCAGGTTCGGCTCATGTATAAAAAAAATGATGAAGTATAATGTGTGCAGCTGCAACTTTGCATCAGCTTGTTCAATGAAAATCGATGTTAGACAGCTGTTTTATTTGGGCCTGTGCTCTTGTTTTTATAAGACATGAGATATGCCTGTCAGCTGACGAAATCCAGAGTGTGAAGTATCCACTATGAGGATTTTCTTTTATTTATGCATTCCTTAAAATTAAGTTTTAAAGTTTTGTTTAAAAAATCTCCAAAAAGAAGGTGTAAAACTAATAGAACATTGAACTGTTTTCTCCAGGGGACTTTTTTGTAAGCCACTAATCAAAAGGTTTAGAAATATATGAGCTGTGCAAATGATGAAATAATGGATAATTGGGGAAATGATGCAAGAATAAGTTTAACATCGCTACAAAGAGCTTTATTACTTCTGTCATTATACTGCGATTTTATTCCATGAATTCCACATGTGCAGTTTTTTTTAACATTCATATTATACTCATTTCCTCTACATGTATTCTTTTCAGAATTTTAATCAAATATCTTATATTTATAAACTCAGATGAAAAGAGAACTGGAGAGAGTATTGGTTACAGATTGTATTAGTAATATAGAGTTGTAACCTGAAGTATTTGAATATTCAAAAACTATGCTCACTCTCTCTCTCTCTCCACAAAAGTCAGCTAAGTTTATAAAACATTACCTACCCATCCATCCAGAAAGAAAGGGAGTGAAGAAAAGAAGTGGGATGACATCAAAAAAGGAATATACAGTGTATTTGAGCTTATAGTCTTTTGTTTCAGTGCAATAAAATGTGCTGACAATGTTTTCAGCCAGGAACTTTGGGTATTTGAAACAGCAGCCAACTCCTATTTCTGATCTCAGTTCTCATAATTAAACATGACCCTCTAAACTCAGATGTGGGAAGCCAGGGTGTCTCAGAGAGCTGGATGCAACGCTATAAATTAAGGGTTCAGGGCAGTCAAAGATTTGCAGATTCCTTATTCCTCCCAACACTGGGTCTGAAAAATAGTATAATATTATATATATCCCAATGGGTGGATAAAAATAGCAAAGCAGGTCAAAGCAGCCAGCTATCAGTTAGTTTTCCAGTTAATAGAGTTCAAGTTAAAGTCATTTTAAAGCTAGACAAAAATGGCTGCCAATCTTTTGAGAAATATGAATAAAAATCTATGTTTCTGTCAATATGACAGTTTTCCATTAGGGTGCAAAACCACTTTGACAGCTGACTTTGTCACATATACTCATAGTAGGGAAAATAATCGAGTGTACAATAAAGTATGTACATAGATCTTCTACCATAAAAATTTTCTAAATATGACAATATACGCCTTCTGCTGCAATGTCTGCTCTTGCAACGTCACTCAAGCGGCACCTTATTTAATACAGATTTCCATCGTTAGGGGTAACAGAGTTTATGGCTCAGGAACGCACACAGAGCGAACGGAGTAACATTTCAAATGTATTTACACCAGCAGATAACATGAAGACCACATGAATTATAAACCAGGCATCACTAGGGCTGTCATGATCATGAAATTTTAGTTGACGATTAATTATCATACAAATTATTGTGATTAATGATTTAATTGTCTTTTTATGTTTATTTTATTGCATTATTATAGAGTTAGCCTAATCATAGATTAATAATACACATACACCTTATGAAGAAGAAGAGCTATTAATTAGCAATGAATATTGGAACATACAATATAAACAAAAGTTTCTGTTTCCATTTTAAGCTTTGCAAACAAAAATTGTACAAGGCAGATATTACAAAAAGAACAAATAAAAAGTTAAACGACGAACAAGGGACAATTGGTGTCATCACCCTCCGACCTGTACCCGATATTACCTTGCACATCTGTTCACGCACTGCACTTTCAAGCATGCATACACCACATCACATTTTCTGGCGCTGCCCCATTCATTCATCCTGCCATTTTACAGCAAACCATATTGTCTACATTTACAGCAAACAAAGTCGGATAACTTGTAGGAATTAAGGTAGTCTGTTCTAAATATATGTGAATGAACATAAAGTGCATTTAAACTGGGGTAGCTTAAATCAGACAAGTTATCCGGCTAAGCAAGAAATCTGGCTTTGTGAATCGTGATACGGGCCCCTGGTATTAACAATGCCAGTGACATATTACTTGTCATTTTAACGGTTCACTCGGGTCGTCTGTTTTCAGTTTTCAGATCAACACAATTACCTAAGTATGCCAGATGTTACAGTTTTTCTTGATTGCTTTGGAACATTTCTCCAATGACAATTAACGTTCTCAAAACAGAAAGTGTAATACCCACACTATAATGTTACTTCTGCAGAGTAGAACATCATTTCTCATTGCTTCACACAAAGTTCCAAATGTTTTGGTACATATATGCATATATGGTACATACATGGTTTTGTACAATTGTCATTATTTGGTAGAATTTTCAGTAGCTTTAGTCTTGTTGGGCAAAATAGATTATGTAGTTTCCCGTTGTAATAATTTTACACCAAAGACTATGTATGTGTATGATTATCGTGTTAGCTACCACATACAAAACAATTAACCCAGCTTTCAAAATTATTTAAAAACATGTTCCATAAACTGCACTGATACAGCATTGTTGTGTTTTTGGTTCAAACAGTACATGCTTTTGTTTTCATTTTGACGTTATTGCATTGCCGTTTTTTGTGTTATGCAGTGCTGTGTGACTTTTTTTGTTAGCTATTGTACTGTGTCTTGAGATCTGAAGAAGGTTCATGTGCATGCGAGGGCTTTCTCTAGCCAGTGAAGTTTACATATTGTAATGTAGAAGCTTGCAATATCGAAAATGGAGTCTTTAACGTGAAGAAATATCAGTGTGCTAAAGAAAAATGATTAGTCACTGAGAAAATGGGAACCGACGATCATTCAGAATTGTGGCGTTCAGGAGCATACTTACACTGACATTCTGACAATATACCTAAGCATTTTGACTCACACGGTTAAAACAATGCTATGATGCTATGATTGTACTTTTCATTTTGGTGACACTGACTAATTCATTGGTGGAATTATTTGCTTTTGAGACAAGAGTTAATTGTTTTGGGTGAGTTACAGGCTTTTTCAGCCAAACCTTAATGTTGTGCTGGATGCATGAATTGTTTTGAGAAATGCTCAGATAGTCATGACAATATTAAGAATATTTCCTGAAATGTACCAAAAAATTGAGAAAAACTCTAATAACAATCAATGTAACAGAAGTAATTACATACTGAACCTCGAGTCGACGAACAGCTGAAGCCCCGTAATGTTGTCATGAGCGTAACAAAGTACTACTTACATTTGTTATAATAAACCATTGTATTTAAGTCAATTTTTTAATACAACAGGCTTTACGGCAGTCCATTTGTAAGCATGAGTTGTCTGTAAGTTGAATGTTCCTGGGCCGGGGACCACCTCTACAGGGGTAGGCAACTGTAATCCTGCAGGGCCAGTATCCAGCAGCTTTCTATCCTACCTGTTGTGTAAGGTTGGTTGGTTAGTTGGCTGGCTGGTTGGTAAGTAGGTACGAAGGTATGTGGGTAGGTTGGTAGAGTTTGGCATGTACAGTACAATACAATACAACTTTATATCTTTCCAACTAGTTGGCTTAAGAATAGTGGTCTGAAATATATATTCAGACAATTTTCAAACAATTGCTTGTGTAATTTGACTGTTGGGTTTTCAGTGATCCCTCGTCTATCGCGGGGGTTGCGTTCCAGAACTCCCCGCGAAAGGTGAAAATCCGCGAAGTAAAAACCATATGTTTATATGGTTATTTTTGTAT
>JAAGVU020000032.1:8094939-8121863 GCA_011763525.2 Mormyrus iriodes
GATTGGTTGATTAGATAATTGCATTAATGAGAAATTGAACAGGTGTTCCTAATAATCCTTTAGGTGAGTGTATATATTGACCTTATACATCTACTAGTGAGAGAAGTGAACTTCATATTAGCATGATAGTAAGATAAAAATTGTGTAATTTTAGCCTAATCTAACAACATGCATTTGGCTCATGTCGACCCTCTAAGCCCTTTTCTATGGGCATATATTTATTGTTTTTGCATATTTAACTGTTTATGTGTGATGGCATTTTTGAAATGCCTGGAATAGCTTTTTCTTGAGAGTATCCGTGGGTTGTCAGATGAGTAGGGTTGTGATAGGGTTACTTGTACAGTCATGGCCGAAATTATCGGCACCCCTAGAATTTTCCCAGAAAATGTACCATTTCTCCCAGAAAATTGTTGCAATTACAAATGTTTTGCCATACACACATACACATGTTTATTTCCTTTATGTGCATTGGATCAACACAAAAATCTGAGAAAAAAGCCAAATGTGACATTATTTCACACAAAACTCAAAAACTGGGCCAGACAAAATTATTGGCACCCTCAACTTAATATTTGGTTGCACGCCCTTTGGAAAAAATAACTGAATCCAATCGCTTCCTATAACCATCCAGTTTGTTATACCTCTGAACTGGAATTTTTGACCACTCTTCTTTTGCAAACTGCTCTCAGATTTGAAGGGTGCCTTCTCCCATCAGCAATTTTGAGATCTCTCCATAAGTGTTCAATTGGATTTAGATCCGGACTTTTTGCTGACCACTTCAGAACTCTCCAGCGCTTTATCTTCAACCATTTCTGGGTGCTTTTAGAGGCATGTTTGGGGTCATTGCTGGAACACCTATGACCTCTGATGCAGACCCAGCTTTCTGACACTGGGCCCTACATTGCACCCCAAAATCTTTTGGTAGTCTTCAGATTTCATGATGCCTTGCACAACGCTATGCAAACACTTGCTGGCAAAGGCCACCCGACTTCTCTTCCCTGTAAAAAGAATATCTAAACATAATCAAATTCTGAGAAACTGACGAGGCAGCAAAACATCCCCAAAACATCTTTGAACCTCCACCATGTTTGACTGTAGGTACCGTGTTCTTTTCTGAGTAGGCCTCATTCCGTTTTCTGTAAACAGTAGAATGATCCACCTTGGTCTCATCTGTCCACAAGATGTTCTCCCAGAGGGATTTTGGCTTCCCCAAGTACATTTTGGCAAACTCCAGTCTGGCTTTTTTATGTTTCTGTGACAGCAGTGGGGTCCTCCTGGGTCTCCTGCCATAGCGTTTCATTTCATTGTCCTCAGACAATTCTCTGCTTTTCATTCTGTTCTCCATGCTTAGTGTGGCGCACACACAGACACACAACAGAAAGGTTGAGTCAACTTTTCTGCATTTTAACTGGCTTCAGGAGTGATTGCTATATTGCCAGCACCTGTCTCTTGCCACGGGTGAGTTTAAACGAGCATCATATGCTTGAAATAAAACGATTTACCCACAATTTTGAAAAGGTGCCAACAATTTTGTCCGGCCCATTTTTGGAATTCTGTGTGATATGATGTCAAATTTGGCTTTTTTGATGTTTATCCAATGCCCATAAAGGAAATAAACATGTGTATGCCAAAACATTTGTAATTGCAACAATTTTCTGGGGGAAATTCGGCCATGACTGTATGACTGTATGACGTGCTCTTCCACCATGCACACAAAATGACAGTTAAATTATTTATTCTATAGGTGGCACTTCAAATGTGGCATTCTTTTATTCTGAATAACAGTGACAAGCACAGACTTTTCAGGCAGGTGAACAAACAGGGGGGCATGGCTAATGGATACTTTTTGCCACCGTAAATATTCATGATCACATGGGGGGGTGGGGGAGTCAGTGTTTGCTGTTTCTGTTAACATGCTGTGTAATTCATACTGAAATATTAAGCTGTTATAGCTGCACCTACACTATATATATTTGGATTCATGTGAAATCAATTCCATTTTAAGTCTACTTCCTTATATTAACATTCAAATTGCGATTCTGTACTGTGTTTTCAACCAATTTTATGAACTGAATTTGATTTTTAAGGTCATTCTCAAGTCAACTCTGAATGGCCCACAAACCTGTTATCTACTCAGATTGAATACTGGTGTTACAACAACAGATCCCTTTTGTGCTAATTCATAGTCTACATTTTAGTTTTGTACTGCAGTATTGGCCTCTTACTATATTATCAGCATTATTGTGTTGTCCAGAAAGGAACGTTGGTGTGTTTTTGTCATCTATTTTGGCTGATCTCTGTGTCTCTCTGACAGGACAGCAGTCGAAAATTCAAATAAAGTTCAAATAAAGAACGAAGAAAGTAACGAATGAGTTGGAGCACTCGTAAATTTACGAGCAAGATTACGAACTACTTTAGTTACAAAGGGATTCAAGAAACACTCGCTAATTAACGATTGATCTTAAGTGCTAGATGACAAAGAACTTTCGGGAAATGCACCTCAGCTAAATGACCAGCTAAACCAACTATAATGACCATCATAAATGGTATGACCAGCTAAACCATCAGGCAGAAATATTCTTAAATCTGGTAAATTATAATAAAGTTGGTCAACCAGTTTAACCAGCTTAAGTTGCTTAAACTGGTTTTATAGCACTAGGTGATAAGTGGAATGAGGTGGAGCTGTCAGTACTCTGGTGAGAGTGACCGGCAGAGGGGGTGTGTCCACGGTTGAGATGGTGGAGCAGAATCTAGCCTTATATCTCATTTCCTAAATAGTTGCATGCACACACACCTCATCACCCTTAAAGTTACCCAAAGGTAAATTCTACCATTTGCAAATTAATAAAAATGTAGACAAATTCAACAAGATTGGATTCTCCAATTACTGACTGGTGATCCTGATATAAATATATAATACACATCAGGCATAAATATGTTAATTGGTGTAGTTTTTAAGTATAATCTTGGGATTTAAGAGGTTTGCATGAATGCACACGATAGAGGATGCGAAGGTTCAGCATTCTTTTTTTTTTTTTTAAGTGATTGCAATTTTGTGTCCGACACAGGGTCATGGATTCCCCAAAGCTTACCTCTGGAAGCACAGGCCTTGGGAACTGCCAGTGCATCACAGGCTTTTTGCATTCAAACAGACATGCAAATAAAATTACAGAGGGAAATTTACCTAACCCTATGAGGACAGAGAACCTCCACGCACAAAGAACTGGGGGTGAAATTCGAATCCTCAACCCTATAATGATGGTGACATGTGTGGCTATGTTTCCTTTGTGTTGAATTCTTTTGATTGATGTTACAGCATTATTTAGTAGTTCAACAACAGAAGTGCTGCTACATAAATAGTTTCCTATTCTAAAAGACTGTTTAAGTCTTTCTTTTTGTATATGATAGCATACCATAGACAGCCAGGCCATCTGTGGTTTTGCTTACAGGTTCCCAGAAATTGAACAAATCCAGTCTTTACACAGCCTCAGTTAACTGGGCTCCAGTTAAGCTTGAAGTGAGATATGAACATCATCAGATTGACTGCCTTTTTAATCTTCTTTTATCCAAACCATAACACAGCCAAAACTTAACAAGTAAGAAAAGACTCACTGAAGACTGATACATCATAACCCTGTGCCCCGTCTTAAAAGGAGCAGCTTAGCACTAGTTGTGTTCAGCTTGTGGATTATGCCATAGTCATTCTGAGTTCCCCACAAGCTGCACTTATGGTTCTATCAGACAAATGAATGTGCTATCATCGCTGTTATTACGCAAGTGAAAAAAGCATCTCCATAATTACATTACTGTCCTGTATTGAACCATATCCAAGCCAGCTATATCTGAGTCAGGCTGGGTTTCTGAAAGGGAAGTGCTGAGTGAAATCTGTAAGTCCTATTTGCAAAAGCGCAAAAGGGGAAGAGCTTAAAAAAGAGGGACAATGACTGAGTGAGAGAGAAAAATAAATAAAAAAGGGTATATAAAAGGAATGAAACACGGCGAATGACTGAGGTGATGGCCCTCTCTTTTCATCCCCAAGATCAAATAGGCTGGATTGAGGGGACCTATTGTACCTATGAGAAAAAGAGTAAAATGCCAAAAAGAACATTAGACAAAATAGATTAAAGGACACAATGTAGTTTGACACAAAAATTGTATTAAAAAAGCTAAAAGCAGGTGTTTTTTTATTTAACAAATTATACTAGGACATTGACCTTCACCTGGACAAATGGCTTAGATGCATGGGAAAACAGCTTTGTTCTGCGACACTAAGTTAATGGCATATTCAGATGAGGAATGTGTTTTGCAAAAGCTGTCATTTTGTTTCACTGAGGAATAAAAGCAGGGCATAATACAACTCTTCCACATATTTCAGATACAAGTGCTCTCTGCTGAGTTTCACAGCAAATCATTAGGAGGACCATTGACCTGTTGGAAGCTGAATCCCACAGTACTGTCCCAGTCTCTCTTTGGTCCCATTTGGGATACATTAAACAGAAGAGAGGCAACACTGAAAGATAAAAGGATAAACAATACTGCTTCTGACAGTAGAGGTCTTTCCTTATTCCCCTTTAAAGCCTTGGCTCAGACCAAATACTTCTGTCCTCACACTAGAAAATTTAAAGACTGTCAGACTGCTTCTAGCAATGTGAATAATAACAAGATCTGGCTGAACTGGGGTGAACCGGCAAGGAATGTTTCCAAGGAACTTTTAACACCAGGCCCAGCATATGGAATGGCTTTGGCCCTGGGATTCTCTCTGTGACTAATAGGGGTGATGTCTGGGCTTGTAGGTTCTCCATGAAAATGGGACATTTTGTAATGGCCAGAGAGGAAAGGGGGAATGATCATTTTTATACATTCTGTCCATTTGTGCAAACACTTGCTGGCAAAGGCCACCCGACTTCTCTTCCCTGTAAAAAGAATATCTAAACATAATCAAATTCTGAGAAACTGACAAGCCAAAAATAAACACGAAATGCAGTTCCAAAAGTTTACTAACAAATGTATGTATTCAAAATTTCCATTTGTGTGACTTATTTCCTTTGGATTTTTTTCCTTCTCTTTTTGTTTACAGTCACTGTTGTTACATTGCAGGTCTTGGGTGTACAAAGGGTGGTGATTGATGGTGACCTGCTCAGTGTAAAGCCAGTCCTCTCTGAACTGTTCTATAAACACACACTGTGACGGATAGCAAATGAAATGTAGGTAGGCCCATGACTCCCAAGAATTTATGCAAGCCTGACACTTTGAGAACACATTTTTTACTCCCTTCTTTTCTACAAATGATGAGAACCATACTTGTGTTAGAAAACAAAGACAAAAGGAGACCAGTGAACATCTACTGTCTGGTCTGTGGTTCTGGAGGATTTTTTTCCCCTGAGGCTAAATCTTGTTGACAAGTTTGTCCAATTATATATTTTTTCACAAAATGTTTCTAGGGTATTTCTGTGAATTTTTGCACCCAGGGTATATCTCACTGGAATTCAAATTCCGAGATGTTAAAACACTCAAAAATAATTATTTTAAATGTTGTTTTTTTTCTGTCAGTTTAACATTTTCTTTATATTCCAAAAGTGGAATGGTTTAAAGCTTTTTAATCAGCTTTAAACCAGTTGAAATGTAGATAAAAGAAGGTAGACCTATGCATACGGACAACATTACATAAAAATATTTCTGATTGGGTCTCTTGATTATCTGAGCTTAGCAGTATAGGATAGCAGGCTGTTTCAGTTTAGTGTGAAGCTTGGATTAATGCATGAATGTTAGCTACAATAAAAAAAAACAACTTTTTTTTTGCTAGCATACAGCTGTCAGGCAAGAAGCCTACCCAAATATCACAATGTTACAAAAAATCTCTGGGAGAAAACTTTACAAACTTATTTGACATGACAGCAGGGCAGAATTAGAGACTATATAGATGTATTAACAAGACACGCTGACAAAAGGTCATGCCCAAACTATGCACACCCACCTGTCAGTCCGTTTCTCTTTGGCAGATAAGTAGTGTCCAAGTACTCAGTACTGACAGCTCTAAGGCCACTGACTGTGCGGTAGATGGCTGTGGCAGCTAAGCGGAATTTGAGTGTTGAGTTACAATATATGTCACCAAGGATGAGGTCACAGAATGCAAAAAAGTTGGATGATAAGCAAACAGGTGATCATGATCATAAATAAAATTTATTTTATGTGAGCATGGACATTGGGTTAACCGACCTGTATTAGCTAACTTGTCAGATGGATTCTGGACAGGGTTTGATGGTATTAATAATGCATTAATTGGAGAATAGACTAATATACCTAGGGCGAAGGATATGGGACTGAGGTCGAAGACTATGGGCGTCAGAGGTACAAGGACACCCTGGCAGATTCAGGGGGCCCAGTACTTGACAGGGGCCCTTGAATATGTAAAATTATACATAAAATTGGGGGTGGGAGAGATGGCAAGATGCTATTTCGTCAGGGGGCCCAGAATTTCTAGGTATACCCCTGCTGAAGACAGATGTCTTGCATTAACAGCCACCCTCTATGACTTGTGCCTATAGGCCTAACAGGCTTGAATGGTGCTCTTCTTTTTCAGCCACTTATGGATCTGCAGGAACCAGCTGTCAATGCCTGGGATCCCTACCACGAGACTGTCAAGTGGAAGCATGAATGGCTGATTCCTGAGTACACACTGAAATGTGGGCATTCTGGTGCTCTTCGCATTTTCAACCCAAGGCAGATGCCCCACTCATTCTCCCATTAAACTCCAGTAGGTCAATAAAGAAATCAATCTAAGATGGCACCATGGTGCAGCAGTTTTATATTTTTTCAACTATTCTTAGGTTATTTAGCTTATTTCTCTTGTTATCATTCAGTATATTCCTGTGTGATCATATTTTATTTCATTTCATTGCATTCCATTTGTAGAGGCTACATGGTGGTGCTGTGCTTAGCACAGTCATAACATCTCTGGAGACCAGTGTTCAAGCCTCTGCCCTGGCTCTTTGTGTGTGAAGCTTGCATGTTCTCCCTGTTTATTTGTGGGACTCACTCCAGAAAGAGGAAGAACTCTCGTGGAAGAGCTGAACTCCTGGCCTTGGTGAAGAGCCAAAGAGATTTCCAGGAATGCAACTTAATCAAAGCAGATAGCATTAACTGAACATACAGAGCACATGTAGATGCATCAGGGAGGAGTTAGGCTGGATAACAAGAACTTGAAAGCCTGGGAGAAGAAGAAGACGACGTTGAGACAAGTGCTGGCAAGCAGGGGAATTGAATTCCATAGGTGAAATTCTACCATGGAGAAGGCTCAGTTATCAAAACTATGGAGGTTATATGGAGGAACAGTGAGGAAACCATTAAAGGAAGATCAAAGAGTATGTGATGGTTGGTGGGGTAACAGAAGATCAAACAGTTAGAGGTAGCAAAATTTTATAGAGCTTCATAAGTGAAGACAGTTATTTTGAAGCTGTCAGAATGGTGCCTTTTGGATTCACATTCATTTGCCTCTCTGGCCGTTGAGTTGCTGCACCATGGACAGTGGCAACCTGTCAATATTCAGCAGCAGTGTTCTGGTTAGGGGGTATAAACAATAGACCAGAAGAAAAATCATATGGAGACCATTACCCAACTGCCCTCCTGGATTTGTGGCATAATATCCCATTGAATGAGAGCTAAAAAATGGGTCATGTAGAATACTCACTGGGTACAGATCTCAATCTCGAGCCCTAGCGTATACTTCCGAGATTGCATTCTTACAAATCTTAGACCTTGGATGATAAGTAATTGTAACATTAAAGAGAACGACTAATAAAGCCTGTGACGGAGTCAGGCATTTAACAAAAAGGTACTCAGGGGTCTTGTGATTAGTTATGACCACAAATGGGAATTTGAACCCCATTAACTAACAGTGCCGCTCCTTCAGTGTTCATTCCTCAGTCCATGGGGAATAGCTAATGAGAGTAAAAAGGCACACAGGTGGAATCTTTCAAGTGATCCTGTATATTAGGACATCCACATCACTGTCTGAGTCATCCAACTCAATCAAAAAACCTTTCTTGGGACACTTGTATACTAGAATAAGGCCCAGAGTGAAGCAGCATTTCAAACTCAATAGCAGACACATGTTGAGCATTCATCATTCATGCATTCAATGAAGCAGGTTTGGTCATGGTAATGGATGTGATTGGATAGCTGTTGCATTAAAACTTTGGATAAATCCTCTGTAAATTTTGAAAAATCCACAAACCCTTTTATGTTCCTGACTGAAGACAGAATGAGCTCATCAAAAATTGCCTTACTTTGCATGGATACATCTGCAAAACATTCAGACTCAACGTACACCCAAGGAAATGCACTGTGGGTATAGGGAACTATAACAGTTTTCTACTAAGTATCGTAAAATAGATCTAACATGACCTTTTGTTTAGACATCATCGTAGAAAATGTTATAATATTATCTAGGTAAACAACATACTTACTATATCATACAGTATGTCATTTGTTTGGTGCATTTGCTAGACCAAAGGGCATAACAAGCTATTAATAATGACCAATGGTGGTTAGGCATCACCATAGATAACACTAGAATATTATCTAGGTTAAAAAAAAACATACTTTTTAATTTATCCTGTAATGCATCATTGACAAATGCCTAGAATTCATATGGGGCATTTTCTAGCCCAAAAAGGTATAACTAGGTATACATAAAGACCATTTGGGGTCTCTCCATTCTCCTCTTGTAGTCCATCCAGGTTATACGTGCCATAACATCCATCTTAGTGATGACATAGGCCAACTGAAGGCTCTCAATGGATAACAACTTTAAACTGCCATTTCATTGAGGCCTCAGTAATGGATGAACCATAATCCACAATGTGTTACAATGCATTATGTGATATCACCACACTATGTGATGAAAAGTTATTGTATAATTTGTTGTTACAAGGCAGTGCCACTAACCCCCCCCCAATTTTAATTGAAGTCATCTGGTGGTACCATTGCCTCTCTAACCCCATACATCATCGAGTTGGGTGACTGATTTGAAGATCCGCTGTAAAGGTTATTCTGGGAACTGACCAGAACTGACAGATTCTATTTGCATATGATTCTTTTAAGTTGACGCAAAGTCCATTTTTTGGCTTGGTTTTCGGTCCTGACCCTGAGATCCACACACACATTACCAGTTCTTCTGCCTGTCAGTCCTTCCCTGTTTGACAAGTGAGCCTCTAAGTATTCAGTGCTGAATATACTGGAGCTGCTGAATATATGGTACACAGAATGAGGGATTCATTACATTATATTCTTTCAAAATGTTTCAAATGCTTTTCCTCAATTTGGCGTTAAAACAATGTGCAAGCTGAAGGTATATGATTGGAACATATTGTCCAAAAATGGACTAAATAAAAGTTATAAAATTAAATCCCAGGTCCCAATTTGATGATTGGGTGCAACCTCACATAACCTCATTTGCCATACCTTTGAAAATTTATGAAAGTTACATAAGGCCTGTCTAAGCTTCAGCTTCATATTAAGTTCCTCCTCAATCCCTGAATGTCTTGTACTGAGCCATATTATTACTATAGTCACTTTTCAATGCATCCAACAGCTTTCTGTTTTTGACTCTTTGAGTTTATGAGCAATTAGATAACAGACTCAACAGAAAGTGATGACATCAAATCGATATTTATTGAACATTTCTTTAAAAATGCCATAAAAACAAGTTATGTTCCTCCAAGACACTGTACCATAGTTGTGAACATCTAGTCTGTCTGTAAAATTGGGCTTTTTTGAAGAGCATTGGGCCACCAGATGTCACTGTGGTGGGATATTTTGAACCTTTCTACCTCACTTATTCTTTCGAGGGTGTTCATTTCTCAAAAGCCTAGGTTCTGCCATTTCTACAAAACAGAACAGTGGAATCGAGAGATTGAAGAGAGTTAAAACTTGACAACCAGGTCCCAAGACCAATCGGGCGGGAAAAAAAAAACTAATCCCAAAATTGAGAAGGAAGCATTGGCCAGAGTGAGCTTAAATAGACTGAAGGATTGACTGCAGGTGTGGGTGATCGTAGAATGAAAATATGCGGAGGAATGGAGGATGCCCACACTTGTGGCTGCTCACTTGTGAAACTATTCTGGATAAGACGTGGCATTAATTATTTAGCCTGCACTATTCGTTTTAAATGTGGTGCTGTACATTTAAAGCTAAACATTACTACATTCTGAATAACGCAAATAATGCATATTACAACCCGAATTCTGGAAAAGTTGGGACGTTTTTTAAATAGGAATAAAATGAAAACTAAAAGACTTTCAAATCACATGAGCAAATATTTTATTCATAACAGAACACAGATAACATAACAAATGTTTAAACTGTGAAATTTTACAATTTCATGCACAAAATGAACTCATTTCAAATTTGATGCTTGCTACAGGCATCAAAATTGTTGGGACAGGGGCAGCAAATGGCTGAAAAAGCAAGAAAGTTTAAAAAGATTCAGCTGGAAGAACATTTAGCAACTAATTAAGTTAATTTATATCAGGTCTGTAACATGATTAGCTATAAAAGGGATGTCTTAGAGAGGCAGAGTCTCTCAGAAGTAAAGATGGGTAGAGGCTTTCCAATCTGTAAAAGAATTTGTAAAAAGATTGTGGAATACTTTAAAAACAATGTTCCTCAACGTCAAATTGCAAAGGCTTTGAAAATCTCATCATCTACAGTGCATAACATCATCAAAAGATTCAGAGAAACTAGAGATATCTCTGTGTGTAAGGGACAAAGCCGAAGACCTTTATTGGATGCCCGTCGGCCCTCAGACAACACTGCATCACTCATCGGCATGATTTTGTCAATGACATTACTAAATGGGCCCAGGAATACTTCCAGAAACCACTGTCGGTAAACACAATCCGCTGTGCCATCCTCAGATGCCAACTAAAGCTCTATCATGCAAAATGGAAGCCATATTTGAACATGGTCCAGAAGTGCTGTCGTGTCCTGTGGGCCAAGACTCATTTGAAATGGACTGTTCCAAAGTGGGAAAGTGTTCTACGGTCAGACAAGTTCAAATTTGACATTCTTGTGGGTAATCACGGATGTCGTGTCCTCCGGGGTAAAGAGGAGGGAGACCTTCTAGCGTGTTATCAGCGTTCAGTTCAAAAGCCAGCATCTCTGATGGTATGGGGGTACATAAGTGCATACAGTATGGGGAGCTTGCATGTTTTGGAAGGAACTATGAATGCTGAAAGGTATATAAAGGTTTTAGAGCAATATATGCTCCCTTCCAGATGACATCTATTTCAGGGAAGACCTTGTGTGTTCAAGCAGGACAATGCAAAACCACATACTGCAGCTATTACAACAGCATGGCTTCGTCAGAGAAGAGTCCGGGTGCTGAATTAGCCTGCCGGCAGTCCAGATCTAAAAAGTTTAAAAAATCACTGGAATTCAATTCATGTGGGTGATATAGAAATAACAGCCAAATGGACTGTAAACTACTGCTACTGTTCAGAAAGCTGTCAAGATCAATAGAAATATCAGAACACGGAAGTAACAAATTCTTGATTTTTAATTAACGTGTGAGAGTGAGCTCCCTGCGATACACTATCCCTTCCATCGAGCACTTTATATCATATCCCGATCACCATAATGCTAACTAGTACAAAAAAGAAATTAAGCTGCTTATCAGTGGCTCAGTATGTAGTACTATTGCTTCACACCTGCATTCATTCTGGGTTTGGAACATGTGGGATATGCATGATTTGTTCATGGCCAAATCTGGGCATAAGGGAACCCATTTGTGATACAGGTCCCAGGATAAGTGACTGGAAAAGAGACGAAGCTGCTTATTATGTCACCTATGCTTATTATACTGTTGACAGGTGTAAGGGTTGTGGGGGGTCTTTCTGTGGACGGAGAAACTAGTGATTGTAATGCTTTTTATAGATTTCTTATATCTGTTTCCTTTACTGTCACCAAGACCAGAGCATTCTTATACATCCACCGGTGAACCTACTCAAGCACTGAAGTAGCAAAATACTGAAATGTACATTGTTTGTGATATTGCATGCATTTTTTAATTCTACCTGCCCACCTCCTATTCATCCCTGAAGATAAAAACACAAGTCCAGTCCATTAAAAAAATCCCTGTCACATTATTCTGTTCACAGGGATGCTAAGGCTTTCCCACACATAACTTATGATCATTGCTGGCAGACTGGCAAGTGTTGCTGAGATGCTGCCATATTAAGTGTAGCAGGAGATGATATTTGCATATTGCCCTTTGACTCCTTTATACAGCAGTCAAAACTGCTCTGCTTCATTGTAATTTTAGTTAAGTAAGAATCAGGTGCTCTGAAAAACCAGTGACCTACTCCTGATATGCCATTCATTTGTTACAGTTGGGCATGGTGCAGGCAGAAAAAGACTGACGATCCATGGAGCGGCTCATAAGAAAAAGGGGTTTATTAACAAGAATTGAACACAAAGGGATAAACAATAAAATAAAAGGGTCACAATGGGTCAAGAACTAAACAGGAGAAATGAGAACTGAAAAGAACCACAAAAATGAACATACTAGGGAGTGGAGCAAAAACTGAGAGCAGGACTAGGGAAGAACCAAAGCTACAAACACAAAATAACATCAACACAGCTGAAACATCTACACACATCTAAACACATGCACCTATCTAACAAAATGACTAACAGAAGAACAGGGTGAGGGTGGGCACTTAAATACATACAGACAAGGCTAATAAGGGGTAGGGGTGGACTATAACCAAATCAACCAATCTGGACAGGTGGGGGACAACAAGAAACAGGTGGAATAAGCACTATAAACTGGGAAACATTGGCAAACACTGAGGGCTAACAGTAGGAAAGACTAGGACAATAATTGCAACCACAACAGAATTAAACCAGGCACGGGCAGGGAATGCAAAACACAAGGACACAAAGCAAAGATAGTGATAAACAAAACCAAACATTAAGAATAAAACAGAACCCATTAAATTAAACAGAAGTTGAGGCAGGCCTCAGGCCAGCCTCAAACCCTTGACTGGTGGGGTGTCAACTTCTGAGCCGCTCATTCAAACCATACAGTTACGTGGCGGCCCAGGGAGCAAGGAAACACACTAGGGACTCAGGGCTACAAGACAGAGGGAACACGATGGCCAGCGAATGGAGACAAATGGAGACAAAACAAATGGGACAGGGCCAGACAGCCAGCGACCCTGATAATATTCAGTTGTATTACATTTTGAAGTGCCCACAACCGTCATTGTCTATTATACTCACAAGAATCTTTTTATTATTCATGGTCACAAGTGGGTCTCTTGTCACAATAGCAAATTGACAAAGAACTGGAAAGCATTAAAATATATGCAAAATCAGGAATAGATTTTTACAGAGAACCCCAGAGAGTCATCAAGCTATCTCTTATTTTACATAATTATCAGAAATTTACCTTCTTGCTGCCAGCTACATTTTATATAATCAGTGCAACAGATTCACATAGCACAGAGTAGTTCAGGATGGGTGTACACATACATCCATCTTCCATGATCAATAATCCAGTGCAGTGTCACTGCATAATGCTATACTAATGTCAGCTATAGTAGTTCAAAATACAGTAGTTCTGGCATGTTTTATAGGCTGTACTCACCAATAGTCTTGACCGCACTCACATAAGTGGGTGAAGCCTCTGTGCCTGCAATCAGAAGGCTGCCAGTTTAAGCCTGGCTTCTGCAGAATAGTCACATGTCTGTGGGCCCTTGTGCAAGGCCCTTAACCCCCAGCTCTATGGGCACCACTGCAGTTGACTGCCTTTCGTTGCCAAGCTTGCTCTCACCTACATGTGTGTCATGGAGAGCAAGATGGGGTAGGCGAAAAGAGAATTTCCCTATGGGGATCAATAAAGTATTATTATTATTATTATTATTATTATTGTAGTATATGAACCATATGGGCCGTCTAACTGACTATTCTCACTCTTAGTCAGAAACACTATCTATGAATTCTGTGTATATAAGAGTCTATGAATACATAACACATTATAATGCATTCATAAAGCATTAAAAGTGACTATAAATATTTATAAAAGGCATATCACATTGTAGCCATGTTTATTATGCATTATGAATGCTTTATGAACCTCTAATGCATTATAGATAAGAGCTTCATTGGAGTTTATCAAAGTATTATAATCAGCACTATAATGCCTTATGACTGTCAATAGAAGATGCTGTAATGCCTTATTAATTCTGATACTGACCATTATAATGCATTTCGAAGGTATCTATAATGCATTATAAATAACAGCTTTAAGTAAATTGTTACCATTTATATAAATGTCAAATCCATTAGATTAATGTAAAGCACACTAGCTGTGGGGTTGGCATCTTGCAGGTGCACTCTCCCTGCTTAAATTTTTATTGAATTTTAATGGATTTTAGGTATTTAGTCTTAGATGGCTTTGTAATACTGGTTACAATACACATTACAAATTAAATAATATGTAACAGGAATTTACTAAGGAAGTGCTGAGCCCCATGACTACAACAATATACATTAAATTTCACATTTTATGTGGTAATAATAGTATCTCTTCCCTAGAATCATTAGCCGAAATGACTATTGCAAGCATGATTTTTATGAAGCCTTTCATATCATTAAATAAACATTCTTGCAAACAAATAGGTTAGTAGTTTTTAATAGTACTATGTATAAGTAAAGTGCTGAAAAATGTGTGAAAGTCAATCTGTTCCAAATCTGTTTTTAATTTTCTTTTCTTTTTTGTTTTTTTGGTAAGGAGTCCAAGCTGTCTAATCTGTTCATTTATCTCTAAAGCATCTCTAATTGGAACCATACCAGCCCATGCCTATGCTCCAGGTTTCTCATCTTGCCCCAGATCTGGAATAACATGTCAACTGTGTCATCATTACTGCGGGTTCATTGGTTGTGGATGGTCTCTTTGTTCCTTTCTCCCATTTCCTGGTGGGAATTGGAGTGGCTGCATTTCTCAGGCTCCTATCTGTACATCTACAACTCCATATAAAAGTGCCACAATTCCTCACTGTCTCTCTCCCCAGTTGTAGGCCAGGAACAGGTATTTCTGCCTTTGCTAATTACATTAGCTATGCTAGAGTGAAGGACTAGAGCAATTTGTTTATTTTATTATTATTTTTTCTGGATTGGTGGATATTATATTTGGCTGATCGTCCTTTGTGGGAAAAATTATGAGGTACCACAGATCGATGCTGCCACTAGTTTGAATTTTTGAAGTATACTTGCACACCAGCATTATTAATTGAGACTGAAGAATCATAAATCACTGATCTCCTTAATCATTTGGAAAAAGATTTTCTTGCTGTGATAGAGATATGACAATATATATATGTACAAAATTTTATATTAAGTTATTTAAAAATAATGTTATTGTGTTGCCTCATATCTGAAGTTGAGGGAGGAAAAAAATAACATTCGGGCGGCATATTACAAATGTGTCAGTTTTTGCTCCACTCTGTTATACATAAAATTGCCCATTTTAGAAGTTAAAAAGTAAATGTAATTCCAGAATAGTACCATTCTAGAAAAGAACTGAGTACAATCTCCAGTCTAACCAAAATACCTTGTAAATATAAGGCATATTTGGCTGTGACAGGAAATTTAGTACATAGTATAATATACAGAATGCATAATGTTATTGTAATAGTTCATTTTTGCCATAGTTATATAACTTTTGCAGACGAAAAAGCAAACAGTTAAAACCAGAAACAAATTAAACAGCACATCCAATTATGGTTTAAACTGACAAATAAGAATATGTAAAAAGAAAAAAAAAACAATATTGAGACATGAAGATGACTATTCACTTCAAAACTAGTGATGATTATTATTATTTTGTCAATACTACTACTACTACTTATAATAATAATAATAATAATTGTTTTATTCATGCTCATTTGTGTTCCAGTTGCAAAGTAGAAGTACACACTGACCTCTAGTGGATCATTAAAATAGCAACAGTCAGATTAGTTTATATTTTTAAATAGATATGCATCACCGTACCCATACATACATCTTCCAAGGACAATAATCCAGTGCAGTGTCACTGCAGGATAGTATATCACACTAATGTATAAGGAGTTATGTGCTGTCAATAGAGTAAAGGGCCACACATAGCTGCAACAGTAACAACAATGACATCTATATATTTTTATAAGACTTATAAGTCATTTTTATAAGTACAAGTACAGGTTGAATGACTACTTGAAAAAACACACTTATGATGTAATATCATGTAAACTAATAATAGTTGTCGGTTCAAGCCCGACTTCAGCAAAAGAATCGCATTTCCGTGGGCCCTTGAGCAAGGCCCTTAACCGCCAACTCTATGGGCGCCGCTGCAGGTGGCTGCCCTTCGCTGTAAAACTTGCTCTTACCTGTGTCTGTGTGTCATTGAGAGCAAGATGGAGCAGGCAAAAAGAGAATTTCCCCACGGGGAAATGTCATTGTTATAACATCCGTATTTTGACCTATAAGCACTTATCCATAACAGGGTTGTGTGGAGCTTGGAGTCTATCCTCAGATGCATGGGACACAAGGAAGATGACACACTGGAGGGAATCTCCGTCCATCGCAGGGCGCACCGTGGGAAGGGAACTGGACCACATAGAGGAAACCTCTGCACAGATATGGAGAACCTGAACACTCTGCACAGACACAGCCGGAAGAGGGAAGTACACACTAAGCCCAGAGCTGTGATGCTAAAGTGCTAACAGCTAGATGGGGATTCACGGTATATTGTAGTGCGTTGGTTTCTGTTAGAACTGGAAATAATTCTCCATTTCATTGCAGGACCGAATCATTCTTTCACATTTTAATGTTTTTAAATCCAGTTAACTTAATCATCTTTTAATCAAATTTTAATTAATTAAATTCAACAGTGAGCTCACGGGCCAAGAATTCAAAGCCCTAGAGAATATTAATAGAGTTTGCTAAATAATACATTACAGTGTAAATTGGTAAGCATCAATGACTGAATGTAATCCTTACATTTCTATACAATTATTTATCAACATTTTTAATGTTTCATGCATTTGATTGACGTGAGTCAGTAGTTTGTTGAAATAGTATTTTAAATTAAACAATAGCAAGATGGAATGAAGAATAACAAAAGTTGGCAAATTAAACACCCAGCTAACAACGCTGATTAATCTGAAAGCAAAAAATAACAGCACACCACTGGCCACTAAATCAAAACTGCTTTAAACACAGGTCAATGGTTTCTGAACACTTCAAATGACCCCCCTCACATACCCCTATAACCCTAACTACCAAATTAACTGCCAAATCAGGCCCAGAATTCAAGCTATAACTTTCTGTTGATTACTATCTATTCCAGTCGATCCGTTTCAGCTAGTAATTTCTCTCTCTGTCATAGATAACTGATTCATTTCCAAAAACCTATTATAATATAACACATACAATTTTTAGAAATGTACCATTTAAACATTTAAATAAGATTTATCTATATACATTTCTCCGACTGTCATTTTTCTCCTTCAATTAAAATGAAGTTCTAAAAATAAAACTCATACATTTAACTAAATGGAAACTTTTGGCTGCAGGTAAAAAAATGCACTTAATTACTCAATGAATGATTTCTGTGAAATGTTCAGTTTAAAATTTTTAACTGGTTTTAGCTTTGTGTTCAGTATATGCTTATCTCTAGAAGTGTATTTTAAGGCTGTAGAAGATTTTCTATTTTATATATATGTATCTCAAGTATGCCAATTTCTTATCTTGTTATAAAAGAAGATTACTGACTTTAACAAGTTATCTATTAATGAGTTTTCTATTGCATAGACCTTGCAGACATTTTTCTGCTGGAAAAATTATGAAGAAGCAAATTGTTTAGTGTGACAGGAGTGTAACATTATGTGGCATTGATTAGTATTCATCTAACAATTTAATCATTCAACTAGCAATTGCATTAGTCTGGTTAGGTCAGGTTGGGGAGCATACACATGTTATCGCGCTCACCACACAAAGAAGCACTTCAGGATCCTGGTTGGTTTTATTCCCAAATTCTCTGGGTGGTTGATGGATGCCCACAAGGAGACAGTCCGCTGCTTATGGGTGACTTCAATGTGACCACTGGCACTGACCATATCAGTCCCCATGGGTGGTTCCGTGTTCCTTGACTGCGCAAAAAGTCAATGTCTGTGGGTTGCTGGATCCTAGTTCCAGCGCTCTGAGCCGCATCATTGTACTTAGAACTCCAATACTGGTAGTGCGGCGAAGATCGATCGATCACATTCTTGTGGGCAGACACTGGAAGCTCCTACAGGACTGTAGGGTCTACAGCAGTGCCCAGTGTGTGAATTCTGACCACAGAACACATTTGTTGTTGCTACTCTGAAGATTCATCTTAGGTCCAATAGGCTGCCACCTACTAGGAGAATGAGGCTGGACCTGGCCGGTTGCTAACGACTTTGCTGACAGTTTGTGTGAGAAACTTGCAGACTTGGGGGTGACTACTGATGTGATGTGGAAGACCTCATTGAGAGGTTCACTTACCTTGGCAGCAACATTCATGTCACTGGTGGCTCTTCCTGTGAATTCAGTGGACAGATTGGGAGAGCAGGGGGGCCATGAGGTTGCTGGAAAGGGGTCTGTGGCGCCCCTGATTATTTTACTAATGCAATTATTAAGATAATTTAAAAATCTATATTCATATAATTGGTAATCTGCATTATAAATATTTCATTATCTACAAAATTCCTATGCAAACTGGATAAAAATACCTTGTTCATTTCTCCCCACTTTGCCTCCTCAAAACAGTGGTTCACTCCTCTTGCCACTCACCTTGTCTGAATCATTTGGTTGCAGTTCAGTGGCAGGACAATGGGTTATACCATGCGTTTGATTTTCACACTGTTTTTGCACAGAGCACCACATCAAGTTAATCAGGGATAATGATCGCAGGGTCCCATTGATCACAGCTTTAAGTTCTAACAGACTGATGGCAAACATGGCGTGCTAATCAGCAGGGCTGGATACGGGGATCCAGCAGAGGGGCTTGGCCAGGCTTACACATGGAATGCTGTTTTACTATTGCTGTGATCTTCCGTTGTCTAGCAGCTACTCAGTTCATTACTCTGGGGCAGAGTTTACTAACATGGTCCTCGGTGACCCCCCAACAGGGCATGTTTTTGCTTCCTCCCAGCTCCCGGTAGGAGGGATAAATAGACATTTATGAGGTACGGGCAATACAAAGTAACAGGGCATACTTTCTAAATCCTTGGAAAAGTCTTGACATAAATTTATTATAAAATACTTTGTTTACCTAACAATTTGACTTGGAAAACTTCTCTAAGTACAGTTCTGTCTGTTTTTACTTGCAGTCAACATGATTAAGGGGTATACCTTCAGTCCGTTCACTGAGGATGAGTATCCAGCAAATAAACATAGATGCAAACAAACAGCAATCACAACAACCCAGTGTCATAATATGGCTTTTGGTGAACCTTTCACCAACGAACATAAATGTTTGCTTTAACATACAGTACTGTGCCAGTTCAGCTTATCACCACTGACAAACAGAACTCCATAATTATATACTGCCTTCCATGCCCCCCTTTTTATAGAACATAGCACATGCTGATACGGTGTATTAGAACCTTTTTAGAAGATTTTAGCAGTATTTTTTTATCTCTAAAACGTTTAAATAAATCCTTTAGGGTGCTCCTTAGAGCATTGATTTCCCTTTGGACACAATTGTGTGTGCGTGTGTGTGATGCAAAAATAATAAATAATAATAGAATAAAGAGGTTTTCAAGAGGAACATACTCTGTACCAATTTGTAGTGCATTTACCCTGACCCACATAGCTATTTCTGTTTTAATTATTGCATAGCATTGGATATTTCTGTGTCTATAGGATATAAGTGTATTGGATCTGGATAGATCACTTATTTTATTGTTCTGATTCATTAAGAAAATGTTACAATAAAGTTTTGGCACATGTTCCTTCATAATTTTGTGCAATAATGACACTACATATTTTTACAATATTATATTGTCCATATTCACTAAATGCATTTAGTAACAAAACATTCTGACTGCTTCAAGGTCTCATCCAAATCCCATCCCATCTGTTCGTCCGGTCCTGATTCCCTTCCACATATCCAAATCCATACAGGGAATTTTGGGTTTGCGGCAAGTCAAACACCTGCAGTGTTGGAATGACAGTATCAGAATATAGGCAGCAGACGTGCTACTATATGATTCAATATGTAAAACAAGAACCGAGTTGTAAAACGATTTACCTCTTTTTGCTTTTCCCATAAGAAAGGGAACAGTTCTACCCAGAAACCTCTGACCTGTCAGCGTTCTGTGCAACGCTTGGTTCTACCAAGCGGTTATAGGAAAAAGCCATCATGATCTGAAAGGAAAAGCAGGGAATAATGTACTTCCTATTACTGCAGCAGAATGAGAATTATAACAAGCTGAATGTAACAAAATGCATTTATAAATGTTGACCCATCTACTATTATCTGCTTCAGTTCATAATGCCATCCATTTTACACTTCCATAGATGTAAGACCTTTATTCAACATACATATACAACTCAGAACTTACGGTCAGCAGCAAGAGTAGGACCATCATCACTCCCAGCATGACATAGAGGTTCTCTGTAAGTCCCCCAGCCCAAAGGGGACCTAGGATGGTGGCCAGTCCCCCAACAGAACGGCGGATCCCCTGATTGAATCCTGCAAAGGTGTAAACAGATAAACAGGTTTTTGTGGCGTACATGGTTAGGACAATTAATTATTAGAATCCGCCTACTGTATGGTACATTACAATTTACACTGAATAATAATGTATATTGTACATACATTTTTGTTAATATTCTGTACTAAGTTACATTTATCTCATACCTGTATAAAAGCGTTTATAGAAGGCTATTCCTTCTCAATCACAAAGAACAACTAAACTGGAATAACAGTAGAATCAACCAGTTACATTTTGTCAAAAGTACACATAACAGCGTGCGTGTAAAGATACATTAGCACAAATTTCTATATCGTAAAATATCTGATTACTGCTGCTGCAGACATCTTAGTAGAAACATTTACCATAGTCACCATGTTGTGTTTTTGATAAGTAGGTGAAAACAGTGTTTCAGTCTGCCTGCTGAATGCATGGGAAGATGCATGATTAAAAAGATAAAGAATTTTGCATCCCTACTTATAAAACAATGCCTTTCAATGAGCCTCAGCTCGTACTTGCTTTCAACTAGTATTTTTGGTGGAAATGAATACGTTTAAGTTAATGTTCAGGGTATGGCAGTGGCGAGCTGCCGATAGTCTTGTTTAACCTGACTTTTCCATTTCAGGTCTTTGCGGTCAGTTTGGTTCATTGGTTTATCACTCATTGCTTCATCTGTAGTTAAATTAAGCACCTTCTTCATGTGCAATTCAGTTGATAGATTATTACTATTTCTGATTTCCTTGTTGTTTATTTCGTTTAATACTTTGTTGAGTTAATTCATTCTCTTAATCACACCTGTGTCTTTGTATTGTTGGTATTTAAGAATGTTCTGAGTTTGTTTCAGTCCAAGATTGTTAGTCTAGCAGAACTTTTGAGCTAATTTCCAAACAATTATAATGTGACCGAATATGTGATTAATTGCTCTGTTTATGCAATTAATCACAATTAAGAAAATCACCTCATAGCCCTAGATAACTCACATGAGGACACTGCATGACCTTATGAGTTTGCTGTCTTGAATCTGCAAATGCCACTTACAAACAGAAATTACTGCTAAGTCACTCCTTAGAACATACCTACAGAAGCATTATGAGGCACTGCTGCTCACCTTGTGTCTTCTCTGCAGTAACCTTTGAGAAGAGAGACACCTGGGCAACCGCAACAAAAGGTAAGCCCAGAACCTGCAGGAACACTCCGATTATAAACTCTGTTAGCTGCCATTGGAACCCACCTGGGAAAAAGACAAGCAAAGTAGACAAGACAAACCAGGTGACCTATCATTTTGTATTAGTAAGTATGTAGACTTTCAAGTTTGAATCTATTTTGAGAACTTTTTACACCAATGCAAAATGTTTCAGCGTGTTTGATACTCACCCTGGGGGTTGGTCAAAAAAATAAGGCACCACACACAGGAGATGTTGCCAACAAGCAGCCCCACAGCCAGGACGACACGGTCACCCACACGGCGGCTAAGCCAGCGGACTAAGAAGAATCCTGCAATCACCTCCACCCCACATGCGAAGTACATGACACTGTTCTCCAGCTCGCCAAAGTTGAAGTACTTCTGCGTCAGAGGAGTCACCATCGTCTATATAACAGGGGAAAAGATACAGACAAGTGATTCAAATACATACCGAATTTTTCTTTATTAAGCAACAAACCCTACAGGTCTGAGGGATAGGTAATGGTCGCATGCATGTTTGAGTGGATGTACCTCTAGTGTCGTTTGGTTGAACAGTGTAATGAACTGGGCCGTGAGCAGAACCACTACTTCCTCCCTCAAGAACTCTGCAGAGAGAGACCTATGAGCGATGCCACATGGGCACAACACACATAACAGGAAAAACAAGGTACAGCAGATAGCAAGAGAGATGGAAACAGAGCATTATTCACCTCTGCTGGCGCTGAAGTTCCTGAAAGGGTTACACCGACTGGGCAACTCAGGAGGTGAAGAGGGTGGGGAACTCTGAGGAAGACTACCATTGGGAACGGGTTCTGATGGGCCCGGGGAAACAGTGCCGTAAGATCCAGACAACTCATCAGTGCCCATCAGGGGCTCCTTCTCACTGTCCTTTTCCACATCCTCTACATCCTCCACATCCCTGATGACACTGGACCCAGGATTCTCAGGTGGCAGGTCCCAGTACATTAACAGCACTGCCAACTGAAGAAGGATCCACAGCAGACACATGAAGAGCTAGAAGGGAAGACAGCAATCACACCGAAATGCTGGGATTGAGACCTGTACAAGCAAATCACTGGCCAAAGATAAAAAGAGAGAGACTGAGGAGGACACACTCCTTCACTAAATACCAATCATGTGCTATAAAAAGACCTGGATGGAGAAGTAAGTATAATTAAAGGCTTTCTTTTGTCTAATTTGACCAAATACTTTTAATTCCACAGAATTAAAATATGAGTACCTCCTATTAGTTCTTGTCAAATTTTTAGCGAGAATGGTTAATAGGAAAATGAACATGAAAAATGTAAATTGAAGGCCAGTTCAGCAGATAACCAGCGGTTTATTTGGGGGCAGTATGTGCCCCAGCCTCAGCAGAATAGTCACATGTCTGTGGGCCCTTGAACAGGGCTCTTAACCCCCCCAGCTCCATCAGTGCCACTTCAGGTGGTTACCGTTCGATGCCAAGCTTACTATCACCTACATATGTGTCTGCGTGTCATGGAGAGCAAGTTGGGTAGGTGAAAAGGAAATTTCCCTACGGGGATTGTTAATTTACTGTCCACAAGTACTCTGTTATTTTATTTTTGTTGTTCTTTAAAGGATTTGGAAGAATTCTAAACATGAACATTTTGGGGTTTGGAATGACACCCACTCCACCCAACAAGAATAACAAAAAAAAAATAAAAAACCCTCATTTATGCTATACAACTAAACTGCTTGCCTAGCATACTACTCCACACTCCTCTACTCCACACACAGACAAAAAAAAACAATATCAAACAATATCTTTGTAATGACTACCAGTATGGTTACGTACCCCTGGTGCAGTGAACTTATTTACAACAAAGGGTCCGAGCTGGAAGTTACACAGCCTCAAAAATATGTTGAAAGCGGGACCTGTTTTGGAAAGAGGGATGGATAAATTGACAAAGACAGTAGTACAATACAAGGCCACATTCTGACAGGAAGCATGAAGATGCTGAAAAGAGCACTGACCAATAAGCAGGCCAGCTTGCCGGCAGGCCATGACGACTGCGAAAACCGTGCTACGATCTTCAGGGGCTGTACTACGCGTCAGGTATCCAAAAATGGAGGCACCAGCACCAGTTCCAATACCTGAAAATGAGCACATATTAAAGGACCATACAGAAGTGCTGGACTTTTGGCTTGGGCTCCAGCCAATATACAAATGTGGAAGCTGACAAGATACACTGACCTGCTACTAGTCGACTAGACAGCAGGAGCCACTTATCGAAATTCATGAAATACATGAAGTTACCTGGGAATGAAGAAAGTACAAAGAGGTGTAACTTACAGTGAGACAGGACCGGTGACCATCTCAGGCAGCACAGAACACCCAGAAATGGATGCCAGCCAGGGTCGTAGGAACCGGGGGGGCGGGGGGGTTGGGCCGTGTACCTCCCAGTATTTCATTTGAAATTTAATTCAGACCCCACATTCAGTTTGGCTTCATTTGTCTCCCCCCTGACCCACCCACCCCAAAAGAATAATAGTCTGTATTTGTTTCCCCAGAACTAAAAATGATAATGATACACACAGTCTAGATTCATCCCTTCTATGAAAAAAAGACCTTTACATTTAAATTATCACCCACTTCTCTCCTACGTCACTGATGTCAGCCCATCTCAGGGTTCACACAATAACACTCTACAGGCAATTTAAAACCGCTTCATTGACCCGTTATTGTTATGATGTAAACCGTTCCATCCCATTGCAGGTTACTAGAAGTAGACTTGTACCACTAAGAGTAACTGCCACGTTCAGCACTAGAGCAGAGTGGTGTCTTGTAAATGCTACTCAGGGGCAAATGGCAATATGAGCTGTATATTTCTCCTGTGATGTTCTCCAAAAGAAACCAGTTCTCTGATTCACCTACTCAGCATGAATAAGTGTTTCTGAGTCAAACTGGTCACATGTTGTTTCCAGGGCGTTCAGTTAAGCATAAGCGAAACAGTAATATGATTTGGCCTACTTACAGGAAGGCTGCAATGATCCACACCAATGCTTACCCGCAATCTCGAAGAGATTCGAAAACAGAATGATGTTCTTGGTTGTGCGAGTCCTGTCCGACCACTGGCCAAAGAACGGGCCGGAAAGCAGCCCGCTCAAACTGAACGCCGACAGACTCAGTCCCAGGAAATACGGTGGAGCTCCAAGGATTTGAAGGTACCGCCATATTGTTGGCAGAATTACAGCTATAAACAGGAAATCACAGTGTCATACAAATACTAGTTTTTTAGTTAGCTTATCAGGCAAAGAACTTTTATAAAACTCAAAAGGTATTGCCTGTTATGATCAAAAGTAAGACTAGCTGCTCAGCACACTGGTGCCAAAAACATAAGCATGGCTACCTTATAAAAAATACTTCACAGTGCTAAAGCAGTGATGGGAATAAGAAGCTTTTAAACAATGGCAAGCTGAAAAACCTACCTTGCTCAAAAAAAATTACCCTCCTGGAAGTAATTGTCTAGTATAACCTGATACTAATTCTACCAAATGAAAAATGGGCTGAATGAGTCACTAACTGGCAGCACAGAATAATCTTACGGAACATGGGTTTCATAGGCTCAGTTTCTCAAATCTCTCAAATTAGTTTCTTCCACAGTGAACAAAATAATAAAAATTCTCTTAATTGATTTATATAAAAAAGACAAATAGCTCTTGCTTAAAAGGTAAACCTCTCAAGACACAAGAATGAGATCCGTATAGTTTGACATTATATATTCATGTAAAAATGTAACACTTCTCATTGCCTACTCATTTACCGATATTTGGCCAGATCATGCGATGTTAATTTTTCCAAGAGACAGGCATTTTCCTACGAATGATTTTACAAATAATGATGTCACAGCATGGCATTATAATAATATGCATTACAGAAAAGACAAATGGTCCAGTAAATAGACATAAAGATGAAACATTTTGATTTAAATATACATACATTAATAAAAATTGTTTAGATAAACATTAATCGGGGGAAACCACTGAAAATATTGCTAAAAGATTTTGAATAATGTGTTGAAGTAGATTTTATTAGTGCTACAAAAAGATTAAAAAAAAAACCTTGAAATACACACTGAGATATAATACGGTTTTGTTCCTCCTCAACTAGGTGGGATTCAAATTAATATGATTAAATCATTAGTTTGAATTAATGTTATTATGAACAGAGTTAAGTGATTGCCTTTATAAGCATAATGCATAAAGCTATCTATTAGTTAGAAGCAGCCATTGTTAGTGCAATTCATGAATCATTCAGGCTTTTAAAACCTATTCGCACAGTTTGTTGACACAGCAAAAGAACGGCAACATTCCCCATTTATCTGCTTAAGTGACATAACCATAGACCAAACAATAAAAGCTGCACTATCCAGAGGCACAGGTCACCATTTGCCATACTATCCCTCTGTAATGCTGAGAGGAGCTGAGCATGGGCTTACTGAACAGGCCACTCTGCAACACCTAGAGAAGCTGAATATGCTGTCAGGGCCAGGTGCGGAGTCTTCACTGTATGGAGGTCTTTGGCTCAGCCATCCAGTGTCTACAAGTTAGATGCCCATCAACATAATGCTTTTTTTTAACTTATTATTCATATAGGTAAGTAGCTCAGACCCATTTCAATCAGAAAAATGACTGGGCAAACAAACCATCACGAATAACATCGATGTGAAAACGGTCATAGGGAAACAGCCAATTAATACTGCCTATCCCTTGTTATACTGCTATCCAAAACATTTAAAACAATTACCCTTATAAAGACAACAAAATGGCAAACTGGGGTGGTGGTCCCGATCTTTAAGAACGGGGTCCGAAGGATGTGTTCCAACTATAGAGGGATCACACTCCTCAGCCTCCCTGGGAAGGCCTATGCTGGGGTAATGGAGAGGAGGGTCCGGCCGTTGGTCGAACCTCAGATCCAGGAGGAACAATGCGGATTCCGTCCTGGTCGCGGAACA